>JAMPIV010006126.1:0-67500 GCA_024509875.1 Oreohelix idahoensis | reverse complement strand
GAAGATTGTACCTCCTTCTTCAGAACTAATATATAATATATATTTCCACACTGAAGTACAGGACATTACAAACACAGAGTTCAGCGCTGTATGCCAACTACTAGCTTCTCATGTGACAATATACCAGTATTCCTCTCCCTAATAGTTACAACGCCTCTGCAATTCCAGCTGTACTTCCTTCTATACAATAAGATAGGTGTCATGTTACTAAATGGCAATCCCATATATGCCACTGCAGTTATACTCCTCTCTGACAAGCTTTTACATGGTGGAGCAATATCTAGGCTTTGCCTTCTGTTTGCTACTGAACTACACACATACAGACACAATTTATCAATTTATATTCAATTTTCATATAATACATATATACATATATATGAAATATGTCTAGCTTACTACAATTCAAGGAAATATACACAAGTACGTTGACTGGCGATGAATTCTGGCACAATTTTGATCTGCCTTATCCCAGGCTTTTATTAGAAAAATATTAGCTTGCTCGCCACGCACTTGCTTCTCACAAACTATATTTTCAAAACTGGCCCTGAACTGACGCTTCTATTTGACTATATCGAACGCTCTAACCAATGAGACCATGTTTACAAGAGCCTTTGAAAAAATATTACCCATCCTACCGTAACCATTAACAACCCTAATAGTATTTGCAGTCCGACTAATCAGGTTTCGCTTTACATATTTCTACAGCCAATCAAATCGTATCTAACTTGTTGGCCTTATTCCCCTAAAGCAGTGTTGTTCAAACAGCCATTATGAGCAAATATGATCTTGTGCTGTCAGACAACCTCACTATAGTATTTTGGCTATAATTTATTAAGTACTAGACCATTTGCGTAACACATAACATATTCTTTGTCAGCAAGTCTTAAGGTACAAGAATATATAAGTTAAATGGGGTTAAGTGGCTTCGTTCAAAATATGTATTATTCTAGGATAGTCGTGTATTTGTTTTTTTATTTCTCTGTCCTGCCTTTTCGACTGTTCTGTCAGTATAAAGTCAGGATTTCAGACGTAAAACAGTATTGTGTCATGTTTCCTAATAAGAATTTAACATGTTTTTTAAAACCTTACCTCGTATCGTTAGTGTTTTTTATCACTGTCTATTTGAAAAAAAATCAAGCCTGCATGCCTTTCGCGTGGGGTGGCATTACTTTTTAAATCGCGAGGCGACGTGGTAGCATTGCATGCGTTCCTCCGTGCATCTCTCTCTCTCTCTCTCTCTCTCTCTCTCTCTCTCTTCTAAGCCCGTCTGTCTTTTAGGTTAACGTAGTGTATATAATGACATTAATGCTAGTATTATATCTAGGTCATTAAGCAGTTTGCGTATCTCAAGGTTTTCTAAGAAACACAGTACCAGTTTTATTTTTAGAAACGCGTGTAGTGTATGCAGTAGGCTTTTACTATCAAACGTGGAAGCGTTACAGTTATGCAGACGAAGTAGAAAAAGGGGATCTCTGGTTCAGTCATTATGGCGTTCTACAACGCAGGTGTACGCTATTGGGAAAAGCACTAGTCTTTTACCATTCTTCTTTCCTTCTATTAAATTACTTCGTTAGGCTTTACATTTATTTTCTCATTTATATATGTGGATTATAATTTTTCACCACAAACATATTAAGCCATTTGAAACGTATTAAGCCACTGTGTCTTCTGTCCTGTAAAATTCTAATTCTACACATTACGTGTTTGGCGTCTAATCGGAAAAAAGCTAACAAATCATGCGTCCGGATAGCAGAAATCAAAAGACAGGACATCGAACTCTTTCTAAGTTACAAGGAAGATCTCCACTCACGTGTTTGTATACGTGGGTCGCGCAAAATTTTAGTCATCTCTTTATAACTTGCTCACAAGTTGATTCGCAATATATATCAAGTTAAAAAGCTTTCGACCCGAGTCATCCTAAAGCACGCACAAGTTGGTTCTCCAAGATATATCAAGTTCATCTCACTCACAAGCGTATGTCCTTAATCAAGATCGCATGTCTTCACAATCTGATGAATTGATATATCAAGTTCTTCTTCTTCTTCTTCCTCGTTCGCCTTCAGACTTCCACATTTATGACTCTAATAAAGGCAGTAGTCAACCCAAGGCTCCCAACATCTCCAAACAGTTTTTATATCAAGTTCAACTCACATTAAAGCTTATAACTGAACCAAGTTCAGCTACTCAAGGCGTCAGTGTATGAAGTAAATTCATATATTCTAATCGTGTATGGCACAACATAAATTCTTTCAATGAAGTTTCACTGCGCGAAACACACTTGTTGCCAGAAGATCATTTCGTGAAGAGCTCCAGTCTAGTCAGTGCCTTTACTAGATCAGATGGTAGACATTTTCCTACCACAAATGGCAACGGTTTGTAGATGCTACTGAGAATTCAAAGCGTTGAGGGGCAATAAGTTGTAGATAGAAGGATAATGATGCTTCATAAGATATTTACGAAGCCAAGAACAATGCTGCAGTGGCAGGGCAATTGTTAACTTATATCGGTTCGCCGCCTTTTGTGAAGACTTAAGCAATTATTAATTTCAGCTCGTTCAAACCCCCACCCTGATTTACTCAGTGGAATTATTCTTATTATGGTATTGCTCTGTTTAGAGTGTATTTAGTAAATTGACTGAGACAAACATGCAGTACATTAAAACTGATTAAATCGACGTTAAATTTGTATATTTACAAATAACTGATTTAATAATCATTTAGGTCTTAACAGCGTTTTAAAGAAATGAATAATTATTTATAACAAATGTTTCCACCAGGGAATAAAAGTGTGTAAAGGAGGTCACTTGGCACCTTTAAGGGGTTACTAGGCAGTCAGTGACGGTTCTGTTCCTTCTGATTGGTTGGTTCTTGGTAGACTGATCACGCTCGTCGCTGGTCAAGTTTGTAGGGCGCAGCATGTTCCCAGAAGTGTCAGGGAGTGTCTACGAAGTTGGTCCTTCGTCTTAAATCTCAGGCCACTTTTCTATTCTTGTTCCAGAGATAGTACCTTCAACTGGTAGCACGAACAACTATGGTAAAAGAATAGAAACAAAACGCTCTCCTGGGTATTGCGTTGTCCGACACATAGTTATTGGTCCCTTTCTTCTATTACACCATCCCATCTACCTCAGACTTTACCCTCGATGAGAATTAAACTTAATCCCTCGAGAGTGTCACAGAGGTTTTATGATCATTGAAATTGCCTATATCTTCTTCTTTTTCTTTCACCCGTATCCTCTATTTATTATCACTCTTTTATCCTTTTTGTGTTTTTCACATTCGTTCGTTTGCGACTATATACATTACTATTTTCCCATTCTAACGTTTACCTGTTTCTCTTCTCAAAACTGAGAACGCAGTTATGACGTAACGTGTCAGCCCCTACACGAGACGCAGAGTGTTAGAATGCATTCCGTCAGACAGGGGAGCAGACTGCTGTCTACAGTTTCCCCTGGGACAGTGTTTCTTCGGCTAAGTTTCTGGGCCTGAAGTATGAGAATTCACTCCGTCAGACACGATGAGGAGACATTTGTCTGGAAGTTTGCATCTGACATGTAGTTTCCAAGGTAGAGTCTCAGTGTCAGGTGATATGACACTCACGCTCCAAGGCCAGTTTTTGGCGTAAAGTGCGAGAAAGCAAAGTGTCAGTTGTGGTTCTCAGGATGAGTTTCTCGGGGAGGTGTGAAAAACTGCTTCGGCACTGGAGACGAGTTGTCTGAGATTCGCAACTGACACGCGCCCTCTCGGTCAGTAGGTGGCAGTTACGGCATGCATTTAGGTGTTAAACGTAAAGCGTTAAAGTCGGAAAGGGGAGGCTATTGCGTAGGTTATGGAAATAGTGTACATTCTTTGTGTGTGTTTCATATATCTTAAACGAGAGTTTGAGACTTAATTCACTCAGTAACTTCGCAGTCAAGACTAGAACAAGCCTTCGTTCGATTCCTAAGAATCTCTGTTAATAGAGATGGCATTTCGTTTGGTCGAAGTGGTTTAAGTTCTTAGTAGTTCTGTGTTGAGGTAAATATAATATATATTATCTCTAGTATTTTGTGAAGTGTTTAAAGTGTTAAATCGCTTATTTTATTTCACCAGTTAGATTTGGTGCAGAGCGCTTAATTTATATAGTCTGTATTATTTATAGTGACGAGTTACAGTGGAAAACAGAAATCATATTTCTAGCTTAAACTCAGTCGGCTATTAAGGAATTTAATTTTACTGCTAAAATAATCAGACGAGAATAAACTTTCTAAACTAACTTTATTAATGCTAGATGCTTCATGAGTGGTGACGGAACACGTAGGTATTCCTAATTCATGATGATTGATGTGGTAAAGTGGGATGTTATGAATATTTATAGGGGACTTAGTGTACTGACTGAGATCAGCTGTGAAGGTATCTATATCTAATAAGAGTAGTGTATTATAGATAACCTTACTTACTGCCACATATGTATACCTCAGTCAGAATTATTCTGGAATAGTGTGATGACTACGTTATATGTCTAGGGTATGTGTATGATGAAGTGTAAGTCATAACAACAACAGACAGATAAACAATTTAATTTATTCCACCACACGTGACAACACTGTGACACTCACATACATATAACACTCTAAGAGGATATCTTAAAGGAGTCACTGATAACTTTTCAAATAACAATATGTATTCAATGCTGTCATGAATGTATATGTGTCCTGATTCAAATACAAAGGGAACCAGGAATCACAATCAATTTAAATTACAAGTTATATGTACAGAATTTATTAATATGATTCTTATAGTGACATATATTATTAATGGTATCCTATGTGTGTCAGTTGTGTAGTGGTAATATGAGGTAATACTGGTTTTGTTTTGTTCAAGCTCTGTTGGTATTTGTCATCATGACTTCAATAGTTTGTTTCTATTGGAACTATTATTGGAGATGTTCTCATTTCCTGGTATTAAAACAATTAAATTCCCCTCTTAATTTTAGTTTATAATGTCATTTTAAGATGGGGGTACATAATGTTGAGCTCCATGGCCACACTCTCTTATCTTGCGTGATGACTGCAGTAAAAGACTCCTCTGCTCGATTCTTTAATGAGTTCTGGAGCCACCCCACTGGTTGCTATATGGACCAAGGAGTATGCTGTCCACCTCTGGCTTCAGCAAAGCTCTGACCAGGTGCTGCTCAATAACTTTAAGACCACGGTCCCTGAAACAAGAAGGTTGTACCTTCTACGTCAGAACTAATTTATACTCCATTTCTACACTGAGCACAATACATCACAAACATTGAGTTCAGAGCGTTAGGCCAACTGTCAGCTTCATCTGAAATACTTTATACCAGTATTTCCCTCCCTAATGGTTACTACGCCTCTGCAATTCCAGCATTATTTCTTTCTAGTTAATAATCTAGGTGTCAGTGTACTGTTTGGCCATTCCATGCAGTTTTACTTTCCTCCGACACCTTCTGTTCAGGCTGGAGCACTATAGGCTTTACATCATGTTCGCTACTGAACCACACATATATACAGACATAATTTATCAATTTACATTCAATTTTCATTAAAAGATATTGAATATTTCAAGCTTACCACAATTCATGGAAATAATAATAAACAGTTTCGTTGACTGGCAATGAATATAGCACAACTCCGATCTGCCGATGTCCCAGGCTTTATTTTATAAAAAATATACACTGGTGCTCAACGCACTGCTTCTTAGTAGGTTTATTACAAGATGTGGCAATGAACAGACGCTCTGAATTGTGTATATTCGCAGCTCTACCCAATCACACCACGTCTACACATCTTTTCAAAAAAGTACCCCTTTCTCACGTTTCCCCTGACAACACAAGATAGTATTTATAGTCCGACCAATCGTGTTTAGTCTTTCATTTGTTGCGCTCCAATCACATAGGAGTTAACATGGTAGGCTATTTCCGTAACGTAATGTTTTTTTCAAACACGTTATAAAAAAAATTTTATGAGCAGAAATGATTTCATGCTGTCAGGCACCCCCACTATTTTATTTTGGCCATAACTTGGTAATTCCTAGACTATTTGCGTAACGTTTTACATATTCTTTGTCAGCAAACCCTAAGGAACCCAAATATACGAATTTAAGGGAGCTAGGTGGCTGCGTTCAAAATGTGCATTTTCTACCACCTCCTGTTTACTTCACTCCCCATGTGGTGTCTGGGTACTGTCATGTTTTCAAACGTAAACCCATCTAATGTCATCTTTCCCAATAAGCGTTTTTCAGGATTTTAAAACCTAACTCTGGGAAGGGTAGTGAATTTTATCACTGCCGATTTGAAATAAAGTTAGTGCATGTGGCCTTACACGCGTGATGGCAGCAACTGTGTATCGCGCGACGCGGGTTTAGTGTTGCACGTGTCCCCGCTTTCTGCCTCTCCCTTCTCTCTATCCTTTAGTCCATCTGTCTTTTTGTTACGCCGTGTATAAAATAGAATGAATGAAATATTAAATTTAGGTCATTGATCAGCTTGCGTATCTCAAGGTTTTTTCCAAGAAATACAGTACACGTTTCATTGAAGAAAGCGTGCAGCGACACAGTAGGCTTTTACTATCAACGTGAAAGCGTTACAATTTGCAGACGAAGTAGAAAACAAGGGGGATTTCAAGTACAGTCATTGTGACAGCACTGTTCTTTACCATTCTTCTTTCCTTTTATTAAATTTATTTGTTAGGCTTTGCATTTACGTTTTAATTTATATATGGGGATTAGAATAATTCACGACATCTCCCCTCTTAAAACAGACATTATATGTCAGTCCTTTATTCTATATACACATAGAGAAATTTATTATTATTTCTGGGGTTTACGGTGATTCTCATCACACGGATGGCGGCTTAAAAAATCCGCTCCCAAATTTGTTTTTCCAGATATATACTCAATGCTAAAATTATAGGGAGCCAAAAGTAAGGACCATCGGAGTAACCTAGAGTTCTCATGCCTAGCCTGGGCTAGAAACGATAAAGGTTTGTGATCCGTTTGCAACTTAAATGCCTTCCCATACAGATAAATATTGAATTTCTTTATTGCCCATATTACTGCAAGACATTCTTTTTCGCTAGTTGAGTAGTTGATTTCAGCTTTATTCAATTTTCTGCTAGCATATGCCACTGGGCTTAATTCCCCATCCAATGCATCTGATTTCTGTAGTAGAGTTGCACCTAACCCAATATTACTGGCATCCGTCCTTACTATGAATTCTTGACTTAAATCAGGTAATTTCAAAATAGGTTTACTTGTGAGCTTTTCCTTCAATTCTTGGTAAGCCATTTCACATTGTGGTGTCCATGTAATGCGATCTGGATGTCCTTTACGTGTCAAATCAGTTAACGGTGCACATATGGAATTAAAGTTTTTGATATACTTCTGGTAGAAACCACATAATGAGACAAAGGATCTCACGTCCTTCTTGGTTTGTGGTCTCGGGGCTTTCTTTAGTTTCTCTAAATTCTTTGGGTCAGGGGTCATGTTTCCCTGATAAACTGTATGTCCCAAAAATTCCAATTCTTTACATCCAACACAACATTTGGTTGGTCGGGCTGTTAAATTTGCTTCCCTAAGTCGATCAAACAGCATCTTCAGAGAGTCAATGTGTTCCTCAAATGTTTCTGTTGCTATAAGGATATCATCCACGAAATTTGTTATACATGGATTATTCAGAGGGTCCAATAATTTTCTCATCATTCTAGAGAAGACACTAGGCGCATTCTTCAATCCAAATGGCAATCTATTAAACTCATAGTGTCCTTCTGAGGTACTAAAAGCTAGGTATAGTCTAACCTCAGGCTTTACTGGAATCTGATAGTATCCTTTACTCAGATCCACTTTTGAGAAATATTTAGCTTTATTTAGTCTGGCAAACAGCTGATTGGTATCCGGCAATGGATCCACCTGTCCTTCTGTAATAGCATTCAGTCTCCTGTAATCTATACAGAGTCTATGTTCTCCAGAGGGCTTCCTTAAGAGTACAACACCTGAACTATATGAGGATTCACTGTGCGAAATAATTCCTTCCTTCAACAGATAGTCTATCTCTTCCTTCAAAGCTTTCTCCTTAGCAAACGGAATCGAATATGGTTTCATACAGACAGGTGTGGGGTCTATCAGTTTCATATCATATTCCAATAGGTTTGTATGCCCTGGTCGGTCTGTTAACACCTCTGCATGATTATTTAGAACCTGTTGTACTCTCTCTTTCTGAGTTTTTGTTAAATGTGTACTGATTTTCACCTGTGCTGCTGTCTCACAGGGGTGTAATGGATATTCAAATGATGAAAGTGGTTCCTTTTTCATCTCCATGGCGATGGACAAGGTCAACAAGTGTGTCTCTTCCTGATGTTCTCTTTCCAAATATTTCTTCAGGAGATTCACATGATAGATTTTTTTCTTTCCCCTTCTTATCTATCTTATAATTTGTTCTAGACACCTTCTCTAAAACTGTATATGGACCTTGCCATCCAATCTGTAACTTATTCTGACTCCCGGGGAGAAGAAGCAGTACCTTCTCTCCCACAGCCAAATCTCTGTCTTTCGCCTTCCTGTTATAATAGGCAGCATGTTTCTTCCTGGCTTGTTTCAAATTTTCATTGGCAAGTTTCCAGCCAGTTTTTAAACGAGTGGTCAGCTCATTCACATATTGGTATGAAGATGTAATGTTTTCCTCTGCCTTTTCATCAGTCCACGTTCTTAACAAAGCTACATATGGACCTTTAATTTTGTGGACCTATTTATCCATGCACCGGTATGGTCTCTTCCACTCGAAGCTCTATAGTGATGATTTTTCTTCCCAGAATTATCAGGCATAAAACGACCGCTACCAATTTTTCTTTTGGGGCTTTCTCCCCACTTAAAATTCTTGATGAGAGATTTCCTCTCTACATCCTCTTCCTCCAGTTTGTTTAAGTCCGATTTAGGGATTTTCGGCTTATCCTGGGGTAAGACATCTTTTTGCACTCTCCGCATAGTGGCCATTGTAAAACAGTTAAGTGAAGCTTGTCCGTGAAAAGGGGCTTCCCATTCCATTTGGTCCACTTTATCAAATCTATTTTTCTTTTTATTTTCAGGCCTACTTTTGTCCCTTGGCGTGTCCAGGTCCTGATCAATGTTCCCACTTGTGGGTGTTCCCTCATGTGCTATGCTACACCTTTCTACAAAATTCTCAATGTCCCATCTTGCTTTGGGCCAATAATAATTGTGAGCCACCTTTTGGATGATGGTACCTATTTTCTCATGGTCCCCATCTGGTTTCACATGTAGGCTCCTTATTAAGTCTGCCCTATATCTTTTAGGAAGTACCAGCTGTCCCTGACCTTTGGATCTAGCTCCAGTCTTCCTATACATCAACTTGTTTTTCATGTAAAAATCTCCCTTGCCTGGAGTTGTATGACAAGTTGACAATTTCCTGAAACAAGGCTTGAGTGTTTTATCCCCAGCCTGTGCCTTCCTCATCTCTTCTGGAGTGGTATCCAACATAATATCCTCCTCCTGTCTTGAGGTCGACCTGACCTGAAGGGTGGCCATATACACAGGTTTCCTTCTGCAACGGTCAGTGTCATGATTGTCCATCTGACAATTTTTACACCACCTTTTTCCTTGGTTGTAAGATTTTCTTTCATCATATTTCCTTTCATCGAATTGTGGGGTTTTATTTTTATTTTCATACCGTGGCCTATCAAACTGGTGCTTACCTTTGTTTTGATCCCTAGGATCAAATTTATTAAAGTTCTGTGGTGCCCTAAAGTTATCCACTTGTTTCTTTTTATTACCTGTTACCTCTGCTTGAGCTGCTCGATACCTTTCAGCAACATTTAGCAACTCACCCAGCCTCTCTGCACCTTGTTCCATGAGAAACTTTCTCAGGTCTGGAGCCATGGACTCTCTTAATTGCTCTATAAGGACCATTTCCTTAAGATCTTGGGTTTCCCCAGAGAAGTCCATTTCTCCAAGTATGTCTCTATTCGTGCAGAGAACTGGTGATAGGTTTCACCTGACAGTAGTTTAGCATTCCTAAATTTTTTCCTATAAAATTCTGCATTCTTTTCATATCTTAACAAAAGAGCCTGCTTTAGCATGTCATAATTTTCCTGATCACTTCTGCTCATTTTTGCAAAAACTTCATAAGCTGCCCCACGAAGTCCTTGAGATAACTTTAAGCTCCACCTTTCTCTCTCTAACCCATATGTGGTAGCTAATAGTTCATACCTATTTAGATAGCTCTCTATATCATCGTCTTTCTCAACAAAATGATCTAAATGAAAATTCATAGCTGAGGTTGAGGCTCCCTGGCTAGCAGTAGCATCAGAGGTAAAGGGACTGGCACCATTTTCAGGAGCATGGCCTTGAAACTCAAACTCCCTTAGTCGTAACTCATGTTCCCTTTATAATCTCTTCTCCTCCTTTTCTGCTTCCCTCTCTGCAGCTAATCTCTTTTCTTCTCTTTCTGCAGCTAATTTCTTCTCTTCCCTTTCTGCAGCCTGTCTTCTTTCCTCGGCTTCCAATGCTTTAGCCTCTTTGTCCGCCTCAATCTGCAACCTCTTAGTCTCAGCCTCTAATTTTCTTTCGGCCTCTTTTTCTAATCTTCTTTCTTCCCGTTCAATATATTTGTCACATTCAGCAGTGACATAAGAAATCATAATTTGCCCGTCCATTCCTAACTCTTTCGCAGTCTGTACAGCAGCAGATCGAAATTTTGCCAGGTCGGCCATTGTCTAACAGGTAAATGTCTAAACAATTTTATCTATGACTAATTAACTCAAGACAACACAGGCACTGTGAGCTCAACCTTATTTATTTTCACCCAAGGATACCTTTTAATTCTTATTATTCCCTGAAGTGAATTACCCCCAATATTTTAATAGGGAAAGATTCAAAATCCCGAGAGCGAGACCCCCAATATATGTGGTAAAGTGGGATGTTATGAATATTTATAGGGGACTTAGTGTACTGACTGAGATCAGCTGTGAAGGTATCTATATCTAATAAGAGTAGTGTATTATAGATAACCTTACTTACTGCCACATATGTATACCTCAGTCAGAATTATTCTGGAATAGTGTGATGACTACGTTATATGTCTAGGGTATGTGTATGATGAAGTGTAAGTCATAACAACAACAGACAGATAAACAATTTAATTTATTCCACCACACGTGACAACACTGTGACACTCACATACATATAACACTCTAAGAGGATATCTTAAAGGAGTCACTGATAACTTTTCAAATAACAATATGTATTCAATGCTGTCATGAATGTATATGTGTCCTGATTCAAATACAAAGGGAACCAGGAATCACAATCAATTTTAATTACAAGTTATATGTACAGAATTTATTAATATGATTCTTATAGTGACATATATTATTAATGGTATCCTATGTATGTCAGTTGTGTAGTGGTAATATGAGGTAATACTGGTTTTGTTTTGTTCAAGCTCTGTTGGTATTTGTCATCATGACTTCAATAGTTTGTTTCTATTGGAACTATTATTGGAGATGTTCTCAGTTCCTGGTATTAAAACAATTAAATTCCCCTCTTAATTTTAGTTTATAATGTCATTTTAAGATGGGGGTACATAATGTTGAGCTCCATGGCCACACTCTCTTATCTTGCGTGATGACTGCAGTAAAAGACTCCTCTGCTCGATTCTTTAATGAGTTCTGGAGCCACCCCACTGGTTGCTATATGGACCAAGGAGTATGCTGTCCACCTCTGGCTTCAGCAAAGCTCTGACCAGGTGCTGCTCAATAACTTTAAGACCACGGTCCCTGAAACAAGAAGGTTGTACCTTCTACGTCAGAACTAATTTATACTCCATTTCTACACTGAGCACAATACATCACAAACATTGAGTTCAGAGCGTTAGGCCAACTGCCAGCTTCATCTGAAATACTTTATACCAGTATTTCCCTCCCTAATGGTTACTACGCCTCTGCAATTCCAACATTATTTCTTTCTAGTTAATAATCTAGGTGTCAGTGTACTGTTTGGCCATTCCATGCAGTTTTACTTTCCTCCGACACCTTCTGTTCAGGCTGGAGCACTATAGGCTTTACATCATGTTCGCTACTGAACCACACATATATACAGACATAATTTATCAATTTACATTCAATTTTCATTAAAAGATATTGAATATTTCAAGCTTACCACAATTCATCGAAATAATAATAAACAGTTTCGTTGACTGGCAATGAATATAGCACAACTCCGATCTGCCGATGTCCCAGGCTTTATTTTATAAAAAATATACACTGGTGCTCAACGCACTGCTTCTTAGTAGGTTTATTACAAGATGTGGCAATGAACAGACGCTCTGAATTGTGTATATTCGCAGCTCTACCCAATCACACCACGTCTACACATCTTTTCAAAAAAGTACCCCTTTCTCACGTTTCCCCTGACAACACAAGATAGTATTTATAGTCCGACCAATCGCGTTTAGTCTTTCATTTGTTGCGCTCCAATCACATAGGAGTTAACATGGTAGGCTATTTCCGTAACGTAATGTTTTTTCAAACACGTTATAAAAAAATTTTATGAGCAGAACTGATTTCATGCTGTCAGGCACCCCCACTATTTTATTTTGGCCATAACTTGGTAATTCCTAGACTATTTGCGTAACGTTTTACATATTCTTTGTCAGCAAACCCTAAGGAACCCAAATATACGAATTTAAGGGAGCTAGGTGGCTGCGTTCAAAATGTGCATTTTCTACCACCTCCTGTTTACTTCACTCCCCATGTGGTGTCTGGGTACTGTCATGTTTTCAAACGTAAACCCATCTAATGTCATCTTTCCCAATAAGCGTTTTTCAGGATTTTAAAACCTAACTCTGGGAAGGGTAGTGAATTTTATCACTGCCGATTTGAAATAAAGTTAGTGCATGTGGCCTTACACGCGTGATGGCAGCAATTGTGTATCGCGCGACGCGGGTTTAGTGTTGCACGTGTCCCCGCTTTCTGCCTCTCCCTTCTCTCTATCCTTTAGTCCATCTGTCTTTTTGTTACGCCGTGTATAAAATGGAATGAATGAAATATTAAATTTAGGTCATTGATCAGCTTGCGTATCTCAAGGTTTTTTCCAAGAAATACAGTACACGTTTCATTGAAGAAAGCGTGCAGCGACACAGTAGGCTTTTACTATCAACGTGAAAGCGTTACAATTTGCAGACGAAGTAGAAAACAAGGGGGATTTCAAGTACAGTCATTGTGACAGCACTGTTCTTTACCATTCTTCTTTCCTTTTATTAAATTTATTTGTTAGGCTTTGCATTTACGTTTTAATTTATATATGGGGATTAGAATAATTCACGACAATTGATTTTATGTATATAACGTATTTCACAGGCAATTTTAAATGATAAGTCAAGCGGTACGCTTGCAGTTTAAAAATGTAAGTTATAATCTGAGTACGTAGCATGTATAAGTATTTTATTTGTGGTTTTTCTTCCCGATGCAGTGAAAACTGGGGTTAACCCAAATTTTGCCGGCGTTTAGTACAGAGACATACCTGTGAGAAACATAAACATTTGTATCTTTTAACCACGTGGGTTTACAAGTTAACACCTGTCTGACAGTGCGTGTGTCTTCCTTAATAGACAGAGAACAACTCTCACTAACGGGTTTTATTAAAGACTAAATGTTTTATACTGGGCCTTTGAGCCTGATCAGATTTTTCTGCACAAACTCTATGTACAAATTTAGCCGTTGTGGCAAGTAACATTTTAACGTCACTAACATTCCGACGGAGTTTCGACTAGTGGTGTGGTGACCAAATATAGTTCTTTCCTGAAAGTAAACACCGATCTGACATTCCTCAATTCTAGAAACCTAAGCTATTGACACTGTGCTCGCTGTTAATGTTTCGTGCCTGGACAATTTTAATGTGACCTAAACAGACATCCGAAAAATAAGAACACCCAAGGAGTCGTTCCCGGAAGCAGAGAATTCATCCTGTCTTTTTGGAACTGGGGATTTCTTGGTCAAAGACTGCTCTTGACGAGTCTGTAGGTGAATGTCCTAAAAATTGTATTACCAGAAGTGGCTATCTAAGCTGTGAGTATGAACATGTGCACGTGTGCTCGGCTGGATGAATAAAGTGAATGCAGGACGGAGTGATTTTTTATTGTTGTAATTGGGCACCCATTCTGCTATCTTAACTTTCTGTATACAAATATTGCTAATCATATTTCCCTTAAAATAGAGCAGAGATATCGAGTCTGTCCATACCTTAAGAAGGGGGGAAATATTAAACCTAATCCTATGTATCCTTGATTCCTTGGGGCTATCACTTTCTTCCAATAGGACTGTGGGCATACCTCGAGGGATAAGATCTAACTGTGGGTCCATCATGCCAGTAGCAATTCCTTGATTTTTTAATGACTATTCGTATATGTTTTGATGTAATTTCTAGGTGTTGTGAAGAAGTTTTAGATGATAATTAAAATTTCTCTTGAAATTAAGCAGCGTGTTGGTCAGCTCGTTCTAGAATATTTATATAATCATTTGTTACAGTTTTCCCACGTCTGTACGTCCAACTGTCATCATACATGTGCATGCACGTGAGTGGTTATATATATATATATATATATATATATATATATATATATATATATATATATATATATATATATATATATATATATATGAGTGTTTAGACTGTCTGACTCCTCGAAAGCTGTCGTAGAAGATAGGTGAGAGAGAGAAGATTTCTCGATCTCAGATACAGCCTCTTAATCACATTCTACCATCTCACTCGTGGAAACCTATTGCTATTACTACTTCTCACTGTGACTATCACTTATTCAAATCTATTCAGAAGGGACCAACCCAAGTCTTAATTCCCCTATCAAAAATCTACGACAGAGAGGAAACTTTCTCTACATTTAAATTAAATAGCTTTATATTTACTTTACATTCAAATGAAAAGGTTAACAGTATAGATATAATATGTTTAGATTAACATCTACACTGATGGAAAGTGTTCACAATATAGATTGAATATGTTTTCATTTACATCTGAACTGATTGAAAAGCTTTGAAACTCTCATTAATTTTAAAGTGCGTATGTTTAAATAGACATTTACACTGGTTTGAAAATGAAAAATTATAATTAGAATGTACATCACTTCTTTCATCTTTCCCTCCCTGCCCCTTATGGAACTTGGGACTACCTATGTTTTTTAGTTCTCTTTAAGAAACTAGCAATAAAGCAGTCACCAGCCCTTGCAGTGGTTGTTCATGAATCCATCATTCTATATGATGAGGTTGACAGCCTCAAATGACTTGGACATCTATTTAGCAATTTTCACATATCAATATTCACGTGGCAATATATATATACATATATACTGCTCAAAAAAAGTTAAAGGCCACTTTCAATTTTTAGGTTATTTCAACTATGCTGTTTTTTTTTAAACCTGAACACTCAGTCAAAAAAGTTTTGCTGCATTTTGTTGCATGCTTAAACAATGTTTGTTAATCTGACAATAAATCAAATCTGCGTTACGTGTGTGTACCTCCAAGGTCAATCAAATGCACGTGGTGGAAAGGGAAATAATGCATGTTTGAAAATGCTTCCTATGGCAAAGCCTGTTGATAACATTGCTGAAATTTGCTTTTCACGTGCAAGTCGTGACTATAGTGAAGACATGTCACCCACTTTTCGGAAGGAACGGGCAATGGGTATGTTTGTAACATTTACCTTTTTAGCCATGGCTCAGCTAAGACGCTTGACCAATGTTGACAGATGGAGAGCGATGGCATGGGTGCAGGATGATGTAGGGCTGCGAGAAGTTGCTGGAGATTAGGAGTTGCCCACTCTGTCATAAAAACTCTGCGTGATCGTTATAATGCAACCGGCAGTGTCGCAGAACAACGCAGGTCAGGACGTCTAAGGTCTACCACAAGACGGCAAGACACGCTGAGCCATGGCTAAAATGGTAAATGTTACAAACATACCCATTGCCCGTTCCTTCCGAAAAGTGGGTGACATGTGTTCACTATAGTTACGACTTGCACGTGAAAAGCAAATTTCAGCAATGTTATCAACAGGCTTTGCCATTGGAAGCATTTTCAAACATGCATTATTTCCCTTTCCACCACGTGCATTTGATTGACCTTGGAGGTACACAGACGTAACACAGATTTGATTTATTGTCAGATTAACAAACATTGTTTAAGCATGCAACAAAATGCAGCAAAACATTTTTGACTGAGTGTTCAGGTTTTTAAAAAAACAGCTTAGTTGAAATGACTTAAAAATTGAAAGTGGCCTTTAACATTTTTTGAGCAGTATATATTAGTTCACATGTTAGTAATGAAAATTATAAAATGTAAAATGCACAACTTACGCCAATCTTGGCTCACAGACTGTTTGCTGAGATGAATAAAGGCACTTGACTAGGCCTCTTGCACGTGTTCTTGGGGGACATTATTTAACACTAGATTCCCTCTATGACTCCGTGTTTTCAGTTTCCTCAGATCCTAGTTCCTTATTAAATGATAGAGATTTCCTGGACTGTCTAAGTCCGTCAAAATACTCCAACAAAAGTCCAGTCTGAAAAATGGGATTCTGAATTCTAACCTCTGGCAGTTTGGTTTCGTCTTGGCAAGCGATCTTCACAGTGTCTTAAAACTGCGAAAATGTCACGTTATATGGCCCTTCCTCCTCCGCATTTGTTTTGTTACGATGCTAAGAAAGCTCCAATAGTTTCAAACATGCGTGTTGTGTGGGGTAATTTCAGAATTATTTCCGCCTGAAATAATATGCGTGATGCAAAAATAATATAAAGTAATGTCTTTGTAACAAGGCGTGTCGGAAACAGTGATGTCATGCATGTCTGTCCAAAATGTGTCGCACAGACGAGTAATCTCGTTATCTGTCGCTTGAGCACAAAAAATCCGTATCTTTAACATCTTGGCAGAGAACGCACCCTGGCCTTATCAGCTATTAAACAAATGCGCTGGGCGATTTTAATGTTACTCCGTAGCCTGATGTCGGGCACACCCGAAATTAACCATCATGGTTGTCGGCTAATATTATCTTCTCAGTTCCTTTCACAGCAGGGAGAAATAGGTAAGCAAACAGAAATGACGACTTATTGCTGAGAGGAGTGTAAGAATGTTGAAAATACAAAATATCTGCTACATAGCAGAGAAAGAAAAAAGTGCTGACCACTGACAAGCACGTAATTAATGTAACTGATTACTGCCGTCGTGAAGCAGAGATTGACCCAAAATAATTATGTGACAACTGGCAAGCTACTGTGGAATTACCACGTTAAGTAATGATAAATTAAGAATTGTACATCAGTAATTCTTCTATAACTTTATGAACGAGATAATTCGTTTTTGGGTTCTGAATAGCAACTACAAACACATGTAATTAGGGA
This sequence comes from Oreohelix idahoensis, assembly GCA_024509875.1. Taxonomy (NCBI): domain Eukaryota; kingdom Metazoa; phylum Mollusca; class Gastropoda; order Stylommatophora; family Oreohelicidae; genus Oreohelix; species Oreohelix idahoensis. The sequence continues at coordinate 50,082 of JAMPIV010006126.1, read as the reverse complement.
AGTTGAAAATCATTATCTTTGGTAATTGACGAGGAAATCAGGAGTGTGTCTGAAAATGAACACAACAGCTTCGAAATTTCGTTTAAAGCTTCCAGCGAAAAAGTGAAAAGCGCGGACCTCAAAGAGGGAAAACGTTATATTTAGGGTGAGTATTTAAGCCCGCTCTCATTCAATTCTGGACTCTCAAAATTTCACTCACATCTGAAAAGATGTCCAGCACACTGACACACGCTTGTCTAAGCCACATAGCCCCAGGCCATAGTTGAGAAAAGGAAAGCTGTTCTGCTTCTGAGCAGACGTGCATAAGTGATAAGGTCAGATCCGTAATTCTGTGCCTGAAGGGTGAAAAAAAAAAACGGTAAAAGTAGTCCCTCAGTAGATACTGTCGTAGGGAGGGAAGTGTTACAGACTTCATCATACTAGGTCTGGAGTCGAGAGGTGAGATGACCAGTTCCTTTCCTCGCTGCCTTTTCTTTCCCTGTCTCAAGGAGCAGAGTCAGGAACCCATTTACAGCTGGGTATACTGGAGCGTGTCGGTACCGTGATTCGAACCTTTGCCGCAAGAGACCAGCGCTCTAACCACTCTATCAATCGGACGCTCAGAAGTGTATGTTAAACTTGTATTAATCGTTGAGTTACAAGTATTTTAGTGTTATATAAATTGCTATAATATTTAAATATTAATGTTATCATTGACTTTGAATTATCTGCTGATATCGTAATCTTGGTACTCTGAACACTATGTTGATAACTGAAAAATGATTCCAACTAAATATTACCTGCACAATCCTGAACAGCATGACGCAATTACAAGTCCCTGTCAGGACTTGTAATATTAGCTATAAGAGTTACAGTCCGTTGCAAGGCTTGGCTTTTAAATGCTGGATGCCAACGAATTTATCACCATCGTCTTCTTCTATTGTTTCTTTGCATCATTCATTTCTTCGCTCAATTTAATATGTCGTTGATGTATTATCTTTAATGAGAAATCACTTTCGGCCTAACTTAGAAGCAAAGGGAAGTAATCAAGATAGAATTCAGGAAAACGTGTAAATGATGTCAACAACAAATGGTATCAGCATTGTGAACAGATATCACAAGACAGGAACTCTTGACGCCAGTTTGTTGAACGCCTATGTACCTTAGGGAGCTAAAATACATTCCTAGATGAATAAAGTTCGGTTACTTATGCAAGACGTACACGGAACAAATAATGAAAGACTTTTTAAAAACTTCCTTACTTAGTCGTTAAGTAACAATCTAACAACACGGCTATTAAAACATTGAAGAGAATTCTAAAAATACAGTTCATTTACTTATGAAAGACGTACACGGAACAAATAATGAAAGACTTTCTAACAACACAGTATGTCAAGACCGAGATGAAATTTATCGCGCAAGACGTATGGAGTTCGCAGATATTCGGTGGTATATCGACACAAATGATGTTCGCTTTCTGAAAGATCAACTCCTGGCAAAAGGCTTGTTTTATCGCTAGACCCCCGAATACTCCTGGTGTCTTAAACATGTTCCAAATAGGGGGAAGGGAAACAAAGATGAGACGGGGAACGCTGTTTGGAGAAAATGGAGGAGGGGATGAGAGATGGTAGGGGGTATGTTTTTTTTTCTTTTTAAGATAAAACTAAGATGTTCTTGTAAGAAGATTTAGACTAACGTATGTGGATGCAAGTGTGAAGTCTTGTATTCAGCCGAAAGAAGCTACTAGGTGCGAGATGCATCTCTCTTTGTACTCACGACTAAAACCAACATTTTGTTGTGGTTGTCTCAACGCAAGAGCAAGTGTTGGTTGTATTTTGTGCCCTATTCTTTACGTGGATACTTGAAAAATTCCTATTGAAATGGATCATACGGGAAAGCCTGTATCGTGGAACTCACCCTTTTCCCGTGTCGCTACACTCCAAATGTCAGGTAAGGTCGCATGTCTGTGTTTATACTTCCACATTTCAATTCAGCCGTGGTGAAAGGACCTTTATTTGTTGAAACTCATACACTGTATACAACAAATAATGTATTCTTTCATCAAGGGCTTTATGAGTTACAGAAATATGCAACACGTTGGGGCTTCCGGAATTACGTCACTTCTAAAAATAGTGGTGTTAATAACTTAAATAGAGGAATCTCAGTTCATATCTAACCTGGTTAAAAAATGTTATCTGAATAATCGCGAATCTGAAAAATTGGTGACTTCACATTTAGCCAGTTTATATATCCTCAACTTAATGGATACATAATTTTGAATTAAAGTACTGAGGCGCACATGCGCGCTTTGTGTGAAATGTGATGGAAACTTGGGGACAAGTCAGCCATTCATAGTGTCAATTAAGCACGTGCTAATCTGGTCTGAACAATGTCGCTGCATTAAAACTTAAAACTAAGACTGTTCTAGAACTATTTTAGACTAGCACATCTTTAAAAGTTCCCCACATTCGATAAACCCCTTGTTGCAACTTATGTCAGAAGTAAAATATACTTTAAGTAACATATTCCTGAACCTTCTTAATAGATGACCTTCTTCTGTCTTGATTGTCAGAGCTGAATTATCTGAAGTTCTGCTGTGGGTGACCTGTTTATGTTTTTTTTTTTTAATGAGTTTTTTCCCTTAAAGTTTCTACACCAGTGGCAGACAACCCAGGAGTTTGGGGATTTACTTTAGAAACACTGAGCTCTGTAAAGATCTAACTTAAATTACGTCATGTCTGTTTTTAGGTTTCTGGGTATCTGGAATTAGAGAATAAGTGTAGCAAGTGTGTACCATTTATCATCCGTCTGACGATCTGACCCCCGCAGCTCCATCAACACAGCGGTGACAAGCTGAAACTTTATAAATTTTTAACGAACTTTAACTTCGCTTACAAGAAAAGATCTTCCTATGTCATACATTTCACAATTCAGGTTAATTTTTGTAAGCCAGCTAGTGAGTTTTTTACAGGGGATATGGAAAAAGTGGCTGTCATCCCGGGAATATGGAAAAAGTACCTGTCATCCTGGTAATATAGAAAAAGTGGCTGTCATCACACATGTTTGTGTGTGAGAGTAGTGTAAACATGTTTGTGTGTGTAATTAATGAAAACATGTTTGTATGTGAATTGTGTAAACCTGTTTTTGCGTGTGAGTGATTTTGTAAACCTGCTTCTGTGTGTAAGTGATTCGCGTAAACGTGTATGTGTGTGTAAGTAATGTAAACATGGTTGGGTATGTGAGCAGGGTAAACATGTATGTGTGTGTGTGTGTGAGCGAGTTGTGTACACCTGTTTTTGTGTGTGAGTGAGTTGTGTAAACCTGTGTGTGTGTAAGTCGTGTACGCATGGTTGAGTATGTGTGTAATATACATATGTTTGTGTGTGAATACTGTAAACATGTTTGTGTGTGTGTGTTAGTAGTGTAAACATGTTTCTGTGTGTAAGTAATGTAAACAGGTTTTTGAGTGTAAGTAGTGAAAACATGAGTGCGTGAGGAGTGTAAACGTGGTTATGTGTGAGCGATTATTGTAAAATTGTGTAGCGTAAATGTGTTTGTGTGTGTGAGTAGTGTAAACATGAATGTCTGCGTAGTGCAAACATGTTTGTGTGAGCAGTGTAAACATGTGTGTGTGAGTAGTGCAAACATGTATGTGTGTGATTAATGTCAACATGTGTGTGTGAGTAGTGTAAGCATGTTTGTGTGTGAGTAGTGTAAACATGTGTGAGTAGTGTAAACATGTGTGTGAGTAGGGTACACATGTGTGTGAGTATTGTAAACATCTTTTTGTGAGTAGTGTAAACATGTGTATGTGTGTGAGTAGTGTAAACATGTATGTGTAAGTAGTGTAAACATGTGTGTGTGAGTAGTGTAAACGTGTATGCATAGTGTAAACGTGTGTGAGAGTAATGTAAGCATATGTTTGTAAGTAATTTGTGTGCGTGTGTGTGTGATTAGTGTAAAGATGTTTGTGTGATTAGCGTAAACATATTTGTGAAACATGTTTGTATGATTTGTGTAAATATCTTTGTGTGATTTGTATAAATATGTTTGTGTGATTCGTGTAAACATGTTTGTGTGAGTAGTGTAAACATGTTTGTGTGATTTGTGTAAATATCTTTGTGTGATTTGTGTAAACATGTTTGTGTGAGTAGTGTAATAATGTGTGTGTGAGTACTGTAAACATGTGTGTGAGTAGTGTAAACATGTGTGTGAGTAGTGTAAACATGTGTGTGAGTAGTGTAAACATGTGTGTGAGTAGTGTAAACATGTTTGTGTGAGTAGTGTAAACATATTTGTGAGTAGTGTAAACATATTTGTGAGTAGTGTAAACTTGTTAGTGTGAGTAGTGTAAACATGTTTTTGTGAGTAGTGTAAACATGTTTGTGTAAGTACTGTAAACATGTTTGTATGAGTAGTGTAAACATGTTTGTGTGAGTAGTGTAAACATGTTTGTGTGAGTAGTGTAAACATGTTTGTGTGAGTAGTGTAAACGTGTTTGTGTGAGTAGTGTAAACGTGTTTGTGTGAGTAGTGTAAACATGTTTGAGTATATAGTGTGCACATATTTGTGTGAGTAGCGTAAACAATCTTGTGAGTAGCGTAAACATGTGTCTGTGAGTAGCGTAAAGATGTGTGTGTGAGTAGTGTAAACATGTTTGTGTGAGTAGTGTAAACATGTATGTGTGAGTAGTGTAAACATGTGTGTGAGGTGTGTAAACATGTATGTGTAAATAGTGTAAACTCTTTGTGAGAAGTGTAAACGTGTGTGCATAGTGTAACCATGTGTGTGAGTATTGTAAGCATATGTGCGTACGTAATTTGTGTGATTTGTGTAAAGATGTTTGTGTGATTAGTGTAAACATATTTGTGTAAATATGTTCGTGTGATTTGTGTAAACATGTTTGTGTCAGTAGTGTGAACATGTTCGTGCGAGTAGTGTAAAAATGTTCGTGTGAGTAGTGTAAACATATTTGTGTGAGTGGTGTAAACATGTTTGTGTGAGTAGTTTAAACATGTTTGTGTGAGAAGTGAACACATTTTTGAGTGAGCAGTGTAAACATTTTTTGTGAGTAGTGTAAACATGTTTGTGTGAGTAGTGAAACATGTTTCTGTGAGTAGTGTAAACATGTTCCTTTGAGTAGTGTAAAAGTATTTGTGTGAGTGGTGTAAACATGTTTGTGTGAGTAGTGTAAACTTATTTTGTGAGTAGTGTAAAATATTTGTGTAAGTAGTGTAAACATGTTCGTTTGCGTAATTTAAACATGTTTGTGTGAGTAGTGTAAACATATTTGTGTGAGTAGTGTAAACATGTTCGTTTGCGTAATTTAAACATGTTTGTGTGAGTAGTGTAAAGATCTTCGTGTGAGTAGTGTAAACATGTGTGTATGAGTAGTGTAAACATGTGTGTGAGTAGTGTAAACATGTGTGTGAGTAGTGTAAAGATCTTCGTGTGAGTAGTGTAAACATGTGTGTATGAGTAGTGTAAACATGTTTGTGTGAGTAGTGTAAACATGTTTCTGTCAGTAGTGTAAACATGTGTGTGAGTAGTGTAAAGATCTTCGTGTGAGTAGTGGAAACTTGTTTGTGTGAGTAGTGTAAACACGTTTGTGTGAGTATTGTAAACACGTTTGTGTGAGTAGTGTTAACATGTTTGTGTGAGTAGTGTTAACATGTTTGTGTGAGTAGTGTAAACATGTTTGTGTGAGTAGTGTTAACATGTTTGTGTGAGTAGTGTAAACATGTTTGTGTGAGTAGTGTCAACATGTTTGTTTGAGTAGAGTAAACATGTTTTATGAGTAGTGTAAACATGTTTGTGTAAGTAGTGTAAACATGTTTGTGTGAGTAGAGTAAACATGTTTGTGCGAGAAGTGTAAACATGTTTGTGTGAGAAGTGTAAACATGTTTTTGTGAGTAGTGTAAAAATGTTTTTGTGAGAAGTGTAAACATGTTTGTGTGAGAAGTGTAAACATGTTTTTGTGAGTAGTGTAAACATGTTTGTATGAGAAGTGTAAACATATTTGAATGAGTAGTGTAAACGTTTGTGTGCGTAGTGTAAACATGTTTGTGTGAGTACTGTTAACATGTTTGTGTGAGAAGTGTAAACATGTTTGTGTGAGAAGTGTAAACGTGTGTGTGAGTAGTGTAAACGTTTGTGTGAGTAGTGTAAACATGTTTGTGTGAGTAGTGTAAACGTGTGTGTGAGTAGTGTAAACGTTTGTGTGAGTAGTGTAAACGTGTGTGTGAGTAGTGTAAACGTTTGTGTGAGTAGTGTAAACGTGTGTGTGAGTAGTGTAAGCATGTGTGTGAGTAGTGTAAACGTGTTTGTGTGAGTAGTGTAAACATGTTTGTGTGAGTAGTGTAAACGTGTGTGTGAGTAGTGTAAACGTGTGTGTGAGTAGTGTAAACGTTTGTGTGAGTAGTGTAAACGTGTGTGTGAGTAGTGTAAACGTGTGTGTGAGTAGTTTAAACGTGTGTGTGAGTAGTGTAAACGTGTGTGTGAGTAGTGTAAACGTTTGTGTGAGTAGTGTAAACGTTTGTGTGAGTAGTGTAAACGTTTGTGTGAGTAGTGTAAACGTTTGTGTGAGTAGTGTAAACGTTTGTGTGAGTAGTGTAAACGTTTGTATGAGTAGTGTAAACATGTTTGTGTGAGTAGTGTAAACATGTTTTTGTGAATAGTGTAAACATGTTTTTGTGAATAGTGTAAACATGTTTTTGTGAATAGTGTAAACGTGTTTTTTGTGAGTAGTGTAAACATGTTATTGGGTATTGTTTTTGTAGGTTGTGTTAACATGTTTTTGTGAGTATTAACATTTTTGTGTCAGTAGTTTAAACATGTGATATGTCTGAAGGGGCTATTTTATTTATATGTATATGAGAAAAAAGCACATACCCAATTGTCACACTCTCGAATAAGTAAAAAACAAAAGCTATAAAAATGTGTTTGCATTTTTCATGAACTACTCGAAGATGCTTCACGGTGTACCACCCTGTTGCTCCCTATGGAACAAGTAGACACCAATACAACTGGCTCCCCCTTACAGGTATCCTGAACCAAAGTTTGTGCGTGCTTTAGGCGAGGTAGCTTTTGTAACGTTTTTTTTTTATACGATGATGTTGCCAGCCTGAACCAACCCGTCATATTAGACGCCACTTATGACGAGTAAAACACGTAGACATGACAAAACGCTTACAAAGATCCAGGTAGACGGATAAGTTGTGATTCCCTCAGGAATACGCCACTGGGAGCAGAACTACAGCAATCAGGATAGATAATAGTAAATTAGGAGAATTCAAAAATATGAATCGTGAACTCTGGCCGAAATATTCGTTAGGTATTTAACTTTTCTCTTTGCGTGGCAAAAACGAACGAACGAACGAACTTTATTTTCAAAGGGTGAGAATTGGGCGCGCAGGCCTGTCTGGCATTCTACCCTTCTTTTCTCTCATCCCTTATGCTGAAGGTATTTATTCTCACATGCAATTTACAAATTGACAAAAGAGGTAGTGAAATAATGATGGAAAGATATAACGTCACGACCAAGATGGTAGTCTGCTATTAATGCAGTTCCACTGTTGCCTTCTGACTTTGCTAATCTATCTCTCTTGTCTTACGTCTGTCTAATTTAAACCTTTCGTTTATGGCTGTATAATCTCTCTGTACGTATCTTCTTGTTCGCGATCTCAATCATATTTCTACAAAATGCCTATATGTTGTTGTTTTCCCTAGCTTATATTATGTGTTCATGTGTCAACAACCTCTGTACAACTTCCTCACTGACGACCTCCGTTTATGTTTCTGTAACTCTTGGTTTCATCAACTCCCTGCCAATATTATTAATGTCCGTGTCTGCAACCTCATGTCTTTAATTGTCTTGCTTATATTCTTTATATCTGTTCCTATAACGTCTGGACTGTTTATCTTCCTTAAATCTGTTCCTATAATCTCTTAACTGTTTATCTTCCTGGCTTATCTTCCTTAAATCTGTTCCTATAATCTCTTAACTGTTTCTTCTTCTTCTTCCTCGTTCGTCCTGAAAAGGACGTTGGTTGCGTTGTGTCCGTTTACAGCGAAGCTGCGATATTTCCGCCTTTCAGCCGACACATCCGACTTCAGCACGGCATTTTTTGGGACCGGCTTTGCCTTCCCTCTTCGATCCCTACTCTCTCAGCCAGGCTGCAGTGATGCAGCCTGTTTCCAGGACCACCACTTGGAGGTGGAGTAGGGTCTTGGTCAGCTCTGGTTCGCTGACCTTGACGCAAGCAGTCAAGCTATGAGTCGCTGACTGCATTCATCTCGTTTGCTGAGTCTTCGATCCCTCGTAACTGTTTATCTTCCTGGCTTACCTTCCTTAAATTTGTTCCTATAATCTCTTAACTGTTTATCTTCCTTGCTTATCTTCCTTAAATATGTTCCTATAATCTCTTAACTGTTTATTTTCCTTGCTTTTATCTTCCTTAAATCTGTTCCTATAATCTCTTAACTGTTTATCTTCATGGCTTATCTTCCTTATATATGTTCCTATAATCTCTTAACTGTTTATCTTCCTTATATCTGTTCCTATAATCTCTTGACTGTTTATCTTCCTAGCTTATCTTCCTTAAATCTGTTCCTATAATCTCTTAACTGTTTATCTTCCTTATTTCTGTTCCTATAATCTCTTAACTGTTTATCTTCCTAGCTTATTTTCCTTATATCTGTTCTCATAATCTCTTAACTGTTTATCTTTCTCACTTATCTTCCTTATATCTGTCCCTGTAATCTCTGGACTGTTTATCTTCCTAGCTTATCTTCCTTAAATATGTTCCTATAATCTCTTAACTGTTTATTTTCCTTGCTTTTATCTTCCTTAAATCTGTTCCTATAATCTCTTAACTGTTTATCTTCATGGCTTATCTTCCTTATATATGTTCCTATAATCTCTTAACTGTTTATCTTCCTTATATCTGTTCCTATAATCTCTTGACTGTTTATCTTCCTAGCTTATCTTCCTTAAATCTGTTCCTATAATCTCTTAACTGTTTATCTTCCTTATTTCTGTTCCTATAATCTCTTAACTGTTTATCTTCCTAGCTTATTTTCCTTATATCTGTTCTCATAATCTCTTAACTGTTTATCTTTCTCACTTATCTTCCTTATATCTGTCCCTGTAATCTCTGGACTGTTTATCTTCCTAGCTTATCTTCCTTATATGTTCTTATAATCTCTGGACTGTTTATCTTCTTCGCTTATCTTCCTTATATCTGTTCCTATAATCTCTGAACTGTTTGTAACTTAAGGACTGTTATAATCTTTGGCCTGTTTTTAATCTTTTGACTGTCTATAACCTCTCCACTGTTTATGTTTAACGCCCATTTCAAGATTAATTTCTCTCACATTTCCCATGATTCCTGCCACCTTTTTTCTCCACTTGTGTTTTTTTTTTTTTTTTAAAACACCTTTCACACACCAACGTGTTTATTTAATGTCCTTGTTTATCTCCCTCTGTCACCGACGCTATTTTTTGTCTGTGTCAGCCTGTTAATGGTCACTGTTATTTTTCGTGTACCTGTTTACTTTTTTCTGTCCGTAACTGTTTATACTGTCGCCTACCTGTGTATTTCATACCTCTTACTTTCGTTTACCTGTTTATTTCTGATCTCTTACGTTCGCCTACCATTTTAATTTCTTACCTCTTACTTTCAACTACCTGCTTATTTCTTACTTTAGCCTTCATATGTATTTCTTATTTTCACCTACCTGTGTGTTTACCTCTTACATTAGTTTACCTGTTTATTTCTTACTTTCACCCACACGTATATTTCTTCTTTGCTACTGTCGACAACCCGTTTATTCCTTGTTGTCACCTACCTGCATATTTCTTTCATGCACGTGCAGTTTCTTTTACTTATTTCACGTACCTTAAATCTTTGTTTTTGTGCTCTTGAAGTATATTCTCTCTGGCTGTTTTCTTAAGCAGGATTATATATTCTCTCTCTCTCTGTCTGTCTGTCTGTCTGTCTCTCTGAGAATGTCAGACGGGCCTGAGTGTCCAATTCTCAACCCTTTGAAAATAAAGTTCATTCGTTCGTTCGTTATCTCTCTGTCTGTCTGTCTATGTGTGTGTGTCTCTCTTACTCTCTGCGTCATATTTGTATGTTTATTGAGTATTTATCTCCAGAATCTATTTGTTTTTCTGCTCTCGTAAACAGCCAACTTTTCTTCAGAATTTTTCACCCTGTTTTTTTTTTCTACCAGATACCATTTTTCAGTCTTCCTATTCGACCTCCACCTTCTAAAACTTTCTAGATAATCTTTATGCTGTCCTATCTGTTTATACTCCTTTTTTTAAATTTCTATCGTATATCTTTCTCTAGAATATCTCTACTTGTTTATTAACACAATATTTGTAAGTAGACTCTTTTCACCTATTTATTTATATAGAATCGTTAAACATAATCTCTCCGTTTTACAAGATAATTTTACAACATATTCACTCTTACTTGTTTCCCTTAAGGGGGCATATACACCCAGAAAAAGACAAAAAAGGTTATTTTTGATTTTCATATAATAATTGTGTTTTAAATATTTATAAGCCTTTTTACTTTGATATTCTTTTTGAATTATGTGTTTAACTGGGGGTTTTCCTTTCTTTTTTTTTTCCATCACTTCATGTTAATTAATTATTTTTACATAAAACATTAAAATTTATAAAGTAAACTTTGTTCATCATAAAATATAATATCTCTTGTAACATGTGGCCAAATTTTATGTCAACAAGTTTGTTAGTTATTTTCCTGTTAATTTTTTAAAAAGATAACCCATTTCTGGGTGGGTGTTCCCCCTTAATCCCCTATTTTAGTCCACTATCTTTGTTTATCGCTGTTCAGCATCTTTCTGTAAAATCTGTCGCCATTTTGTTGACCAATTTAGCTCTGTGCCTTTTTATCATCAATTTATAACGTGTATGCTTACGTATCTGCTATTTATCTACTATCTAAAGTCCTTTTGACTATATGTTGTCGATCTACATTCTCCTTGAGTATTTGTTATTGATTTTGCAATATCTCTGTCTGGTAAACATTCCTTCACAATTTGCTTGGCTATTCTTTCTCTATCTGCAAGTATTTTGTCTATTTATGATACATCTACAAACGACCTGCCTATTTATGATATATCTACAACCGTCCTGTCTATTTATGATATATCTACAAACGACCTGTATATTTATGATATATCAACAAACGACCTGTCTATTATGATATATCTACAAACGACCTGTCTATTTATGATACATCTACGTCGATCTGCGTATTTATGATACATCTACAAACGACCTGCCTATTTATGATACATCTACAAACGACCTGACTATGATATATCTACAAACGACCTGTCTATTCATGATACATCTATGTCGATCTGCCTATTTATGATACATCTACAAACGACCTGCCTATTTATGATACATCTACAAACGACCTGACTATTTATGATATATCTACAAACGACCTGTCTATGATACATCTACAAACGAGCAGTCTTTATATGATACATCTACATACGACGACCTGTCTATGTATGATACATCTACAAACGACCTGTCTATTTATGATACATCTACAAACAACCTGTCTATTTATGATACATCTACAAAGGACCTGTCTCTTGATGATACATCTACAAACGACCTGTCTATTGATGATACATCTACAAACGACCAGTCTATTTATGATACATCGGCAAACGACCTGTCTATTTATGATACATCTACAAACAACTTGTCTGTTTATCTCTTATCTGCCATCTCTATACCAGGTAGCCAGCTCTTATCAATATACGTACCTATGTGTAATTTATCTACATAATCTTATGTCCATATAGCATACGTCTAAGAAGCTTCTACTTATTTATAATTGTTCAACAGTATCTAGTTTACTGCGTATCAACCATCTATCTTTCTATTTATCACATTTCTAAAATCCCTCTATCTATTTAACATTTTATCCTCTATCAACCATCCCTCATTCCACCCGGTCATTCTTGTATCTCTCAAACTCATCTATCTCACTTATCCAAACATTCCTCATTGATCCTTACATCTTTACTCAAGTACCTCTTCTGTATCTGTTTACCTAATCAAGGTAAACATTTTCTTTTAAATCTTCCTGTTGTCCCTCATTCATTAAAGATTCCCCCCCCCCCCCCCCCCCCCCCCCCCCCCCCCCCTCCCCCCCCCCCCCCCCCCCCCCCCCCCCCCCCCCCCCCCCCCCCCCCCCCGCCCCCCCCCGCCCCCCCCCCCCCCCCCGCCCCCCCCCCCCCCCCCCCACCCCGCCCCCCCCCCTCCGCTCCCCCACCCCCCCCCCCGCCCCCCCCCCCCCCTCCCACCGCCCCCCCCCCCGATCCCCCCCCCGCCCCCCCCCCCCCCCCCCCCCACCCCCATCCCCCCCCCCCCCGATGCTGCCCACCCTCAATCTCTCGGCTAGAATAACTAACTCCAGCTCCTCCCCTCCGCTGTTGTTCCATCTACCTGCTGACATTAATCACTAATGTTTTGTAAATTCTAGCACACAAGCTTGACGGTTGGAAATCTCGGGTGTTAGGGCGAGACTACGCCGCTTTGAATGCGCGTGCGACTGGGAAGAATGCACAACTGTTCTAAAGCAATGGCACATACTCACAAAGCTGGAGCACTTGCGTTTTTTTATAAATATTTAATAACATCAGAAGGTATTTGATCCGATTAACGTGAGCACGGCAAGAGAAATAACCACAGAAAGATTAGTCTACCTGCTAACCTACCTGCCTGCCGGCCTACTAACCTACTTGCCTGTCTATATAATACCTACCCACCTGCCTATCTACCTACATGCCTGCCTACCCACCTGCCTCCCTGCATATCAACTAACCCATCTACTTACCTACCTACACGCGTGCTTACGTACCTGCCCGCCTACCTATTTATCAACTAACCCATCTACTTACCTACCTACACGCGTGCTTACGTACCTGCCCGCCTACCTATTTACCAACCAACCAACATACCTACCAACCAACCCACCTACCTGCCTGCCTACCAATCTGTCTGCACACCTACCTCACCGACCTACCTACGTACCAACCTACCTACCTGCCTGCCTCCCTTCCTGTCTGCCTGATCTACCAACTTACCTGCGTGCCTACCTGTCATACCAACCTACCTACCTGTCTGCCTGACCTACCTACCTAATTATCTGTCAGCCTGTCTGCCTGTCTCCCTACCTATCTTCCTAACCTACCTACTTACCTGCGTGCCTGCTTGTCATACCTACCTACCTGTCTGCCTTCCGATCTACCTACCTACATGCATACCTGCTTATCTATGTAATCTCTTTCGTGTTATCGCCCATATTATGCATAAATCTTGTCACGGATTGCCTCCCCTTAGCTCTGCAGTAGTGGTCCACCAGTGGCCAACACTCAAGAGTATCTAATATGGGTCTTCAAAGGTGTCTACCTTCGCACAAGATTACTCTTGGCAGAGTTGTAGAAAGAAGGATAAAGATGTTTTCAGAAGTCAAGAACAATACTACATAGGGCAGAGCACTATTAACTTATATCTGATACGTCGCCTTCTGTGAAGAATTAAGCAATGGTTTTAGCCCATTCAAGCCCCCAGCTGGTATAAATCCAGCGAAATTCTTTTATACGTATTTGCTCTATAGATGTAAATATATGCCTTGATGTATATTAAAGAGTCTTGCTCATACCATTGCTTTCATACCAATAATAACTGAATCAACAATGATTGTTTGGTTTTAAAATAACACGTAACAAATTTAATAATCAATTAGTCTTAACAGGTTAAAATAGCGATGGAATGATGGTGAATTTTAGATGTAAATAAAATTGTCTTCACTGAGACTTGGTTTTATGATTGATAAAAACTATTGTTCTTTCGCGGGTTCCTTTTACAAGAACTTAGCTGGTATAAGTGAGTCCTGCAGCCGTGATTTCGTCAATTCTTTTGTGATGGCCCTTCTCCACACAACTCGTCCAATGTAGGCGGTTAGTGTTGATTCCCTGCTTTTAACTCACAACTAGTGACGTCGAAACTTTAGTCTTGCAGCTTGGTACCATGAACAACAGTCTGATGGCTTCGTTCCACGGACCTTAGACAAAATAAAAAGAACAAACGCCTCTGCCAAAGTACATTGGGTTGGAAGATTAACAGGCGCATTGTCTCGCTGTCCACGCACCGATGTTAGCCTCTCTGAATAATTAAATTCTTGAGTATACAGTGTAACTCAGGGAATATGATTAAAAATCACCAATATTCTTCTCGGTATTAAACTGGGAAAATATGTGCTTGGACAGCGCGAATGCAATGATTTGTGCCTGAACTACAATTAAAAGGGTACATATATCTCACAAAATAATACGATACACTTGATGCACATGGGTTGTAATCATCACTCATCACTGCTCCATTCGGAATATGGGGTCACCTCTGCTGTCGGTTTTCTGTACGACTAGCAAGAAGCAGTCACCAGCGATTGCTGTAGTGGTTTATGAATATACTATTTTCATATGTTGAAGTTGCCAGCCTCATATATAACCACTTAGCAAAAAAACATGTCAAATTCATATTTGTAAAATATATGTTCACAACTTACCCCAAATGGGATCTACAATCTGCTGGCACAGTTAGAATGGACACAGCAACTTAGGTTAGATGCTTTCGAATCACTTGGTCTGGGAAATTTTAGTATTCCGCTTATGACAGGTGATCTGATGCCTTAGGTCTCCAGTCTTTGTATTTTAAAATGCGGGTTTACTTTTAAGTTTCAAAGTTGCCCAAATACTCTGTCCTGGTCCTTTAATTTTCCAGTTTTTGTATTTAAAAATGCGGCTTTACTTTTAAGTTTCAAAGTTGCCAAAATACTTCGATCTGTCACTTATAATTTTGGAATCCTTTTTCCGATCCTTCTCTCTGGCACTGGTGAATTGCTTGCTTGACGTGGCGATGCAGTCTGATTTGTGACTCCGATTTTGCTAGATTATATTTCCATTTCTCAGGTCAAGTGCCAGATTGTGCTTTTAGACTAACTTGCCAATGACAGTTAAAGTCTATTCCGGCTCTCAAATCAAGCCAATGGTAAGCGCTTTAGAACCATATAGGACGGGGTGTTAAAACATTAATATCCTCCGTGTGTTTTAAAATATCAAATTTTAAAATTCCAACGCGTGACCTTTTTCTAATAAGGCATTAATACTTCCGATTGCATCTTTATGCAAACTCACAAACAAATCTGTGAACTTATTTTCTGTCTAGATGCTTTCCCACAATATTGTCTCCCCAGACAGATTATCGGTAATATTGATACAAAGATGGGCCAGCGGAAAATATTACGTATTATCACCTGTGTTTTCGTGCATCCGCCAGACGGATTTCTCAGACAGACAATATGGCTTTCTTTTCATCGATCATGCGCTACCCCCTTGTGTCAATAAAGATCGACTCTATCAAAGGTGGCTAGACGACTTAGGTGATAAACTTATTATCCGCTGACCTGTGTAATTAGTATGGTATTGTTACGATTCACCTGGCGAAACGTAATCAAATCTGGCAGCGGCTCAGAGCAAAAAAGTGTAAGAACATAAATATGTCAAATAATAGAACCATGAAGGAGAGAGAGAGAAGGGTGCAAACGTACATATACAAAGCGTTTTGTGACAAATCTAGCTTGACATAGCTTCATTTGTTCCACCAACAGCTACAAAAACAAAACAAACAAATAAAGCTCTCTATGCGTTATCCAGAACTTACTTGGTCGCAACTTCACACACCCGATGAGCCTGCCTACCGACGATTAAGAAGAGCATGCCTTTCTTGGCTTCCTCAAGTCCCGCCGTTAGGCTTGTCTCAACAGATTCATATAGCATTTCGAGTCTCTAAAACAGAACTCTTCAAACTTTTGCAAAGAGAACGCGACTTTCACAGCATGTGAAGTGACCCCAGAAGATAAGGGATTTAGGGATTACAGTAACAGAAAGTTGCATATTATTCACAAGCGTATAATTTATTAAGCGACATACAAGAAAAAAAATGGTGCACCAGAAACAAAAATTAATAGAAGTTTTAAAATATCTGTGTTAAAGAATTATTTGATAACTAGCAATAACCCGTCAAACGTGACGGGTTTTTAATTATAATGTGCTGTTTCCATTCCCAGATGAGCAGATAGAAGTACATTCTCAGAGTGTTTTTGGTTTCTTTCCATTATATAGTGTAATCAAACTGTTCATGAAAACCTTCATTTTAACGCTTTTCTTTGTTGATTGTAACTATTTTCGGGAGAGTATATATAATGGAAACAATACAATTTTTCAACACGGTTGCATTCCTCAGCTGTGACCAACGTACACACGGCGAGAATTATGTTATTTTAGATTCAATTTCTGCCATCACCGGTGTCAATACCTTGTCGATGTATGGCGGCTTGCGTACGCTGATTACCCCCAGAGCTATGCCAGCTAGAGTTTTACTCCTGGAAGGTTCTACCAAGCTGGACAGGTTTGCGCGGGCAGGGGTCAGACGAAAGCAGACACCCTGGTCCTCCAGTTGGGGCTTTTAGCATAGGGCTGTCACCCCTGTCTATGTAAAAAGACATGAAGTTACGGAAACGACAACAAATGAACAAACTTTTCTGCGGGACGGACATCCGGAGTCTGAGGCTCGTATGACTCTCAGTTGTGAAAGCCGAAAGGAAGCCACTGTTACGAAAACGGACGTCCTGACCGCAAAACGTGAAACAAGAATAGGATTTTGGAATGCCAGGACAATGAACGAGACGGGTAAACTAAAACAAGTCACAGCAGAAATGAGAAACTATAGATTACACATTCTAGGGATAAGCGAGAGCAGATGTACAGGGGCAGGAAAAGTACTTCCAGGAGAAACAGTACTTTACTCTGGAAGAGACGATGGACAGCACAATGAAGGTGTAGCCATTATTCTACAGAAAGGAATAGAAAGGACATTACTGGAATGGAAACCCATCAACAACAGACTGATAAGAATAAGATTGAGCGGGAGATTCACCAACACTACAGTAATACAATGCTACGCACCGACTAATGACAGCGATGATGAGGTCAAGGATGAATTCTATCAACAAATGCAGAAAGAAATGGAAGACACACCTAGATATGATCTTATCGTAGTAATGGGAGATCTCAACGCGAAAATTGGAACACACAATACATATAATGAAAGAGTAATGGGAAAATGCGGCAGCGGAACAGAAAACGAAAACGGTGTAAATTAATACTTTTCTGTAGCATTAACAACCTGGTCATTGGAGGAACACTTTTCCCACACAAAGAATTTCACAAATTAACATGGGAATCACCAAATGGTCGGGATGGAAACCAGATAGACCACATTATGATTAACGGTAGATGGAGACATGCATTACAAGATGTGAAAGTAAGAAGAGGTGCAGATGTGGGAAGTGATCACCATTTAGTAGTAGCAAAACTGAAAGTGAAACTCAGAACGGCTGGACCAACTGTATCTACATAAAAAAGGTTTGACATCAGCAAATTAAAGGACCCGCTTACCAGAAAAGCTTTTGCGGCTGACATAAAGAAACGATATCAATTTGCCAAAAGTCAGGAAAAGACATTGACTGATGATATAGACCAGAAATTCAACACCATTTCAACAATATATAAGGAAAGCAGCAAATCATGCTTGGGATTCCAGGAAAGAAAGAAGCAAGACTGGATAACACCAGAAACATTAAACACCATAACGATGAGAAAGGAAATGACAAGAAAGAAAACAGAAGCGAAGTCCCCCAGGTTAAATCAACTATATAGCGAACAGTACAGTCAGCTGGACAAGGAAGTTAAACGCCAAACCCGAGCCAACAAAAGGAATTTCCTAGACGATCTTGCAAGACAGGCAGAAGAGGCAGCACTGAGAAATAAACAAAGCACAGTATACAAAATAACTAAAATCATCAGCGGAAAACGAGGTGCAAACAATATTACATTAGTAAGAGATAAGCAAGGAAATCTCATCACGACAGCAGAGGGACAGGAAACAAGATGGGCAGAGCATTTCAGAGAAACTCTGAACAAGGAACAACCAGAGACTCAACTGAATGTTCCTGAGGCTGAAAATGATCTAGATGTTAATACAGACATTCCACGAAAAGAAGGAATCATCACAGCAATCAAAGGGTTAAAGAATGGAAAAGCTCCTGGCCATGATAACTTAAATGCAGAGACATTTAAGACAGACCCTGAGCTAGCAGCAGAACTATTAGAACCACTATTTGCACAAGTCTGGAAAACAGGGACAACACCAACAGAGTGGAACAAATAAATAATTGTCAAATTGCCCAAGAAGGGAGATCTTGCAGACTGCAATAATTGGAGAGGAATCACTCTTCTCTCAGTTCCCAGCAAAATACTAGGCAGGATAATTATACAGAGAATTTCAAAAGCAGTAGACCACAAACTGAGGAAAGAACAAGCAGGATTTAGAAAGAACAGAAGACGTGTAGTTCATATATTTACCCTCAGGAACTTTATAGAGCAGTGCTCAGAATGGCAAAGACAGCTGTACACTAATTTCGTTGATTTTGAAAAGGCTTTTAACAGTATACATTGTGGGACAGTTTATGGAAAATACTGAGAGCTTATGGAATTCCAAGCTGCATAGTGTCAATCATAAAAAGCCTCTATGCCAACTTTACGTGTAGCATTGGGCAGAGCAACCTAACCTTTGAGGTGACAGGAGTACGACAGGGATGCCCCTTATCAACCACTCTATTTTTAACAGTCATAGACTGGGTGATGCGCCAGACAACAGAGGGCAGTCCAAGAGAAATAAGATGGACTACATTTTCTACATTGGAAGATCTGGAATATGCAAATTACATTGCACTACTAGCACATTCACATCAACAAATCCAGGAAAAAACGGATAGATTTAATAAGTATAGCCAGCAGGTGGGCTTGATCATCAATCTAAAGAAGACAGAGGTCATGACGCTCAATGTGTGCAACCCTCAGCGCATATCAGTAAGGAATCAGCAACTGGAACAAACAGACACCTTCACATACCTAGGAGGAATAGTAACACCAGACGGCGGAGCAAGCAAAGACATCAACAACAGAATGAACAAAGCAAGAACAGCCTTTTTTAAGTCTTAACAACATCTGGAAATCCTCTCAGTACAGCACAAGCACAAAATAAAGATTATATCACAGCTGTGCGCTTTCTGTGCTTCTCTATGGTGCGGAATGCTGGAGAGTTACAGAGAAGGAAATGTCGAAATTGTCCTCTTTTCACACAACATGCCTAAGAAAAATTCTCCGAATCTTTTGGCCAAATACTATCACCAACCAAGATCTGCTTACTCGGAGCAAGCAAGAGGACATGCACACCATCATAGCTGGCAGACGCTGGAGCTGGGCTGGCCATGTCCTCAGAAGAGACCCCGATGCCATCACAAGAACAGCTATGCTATGGACCCCTGAAGGAAAACGAGAGGCCGACCAAAAACAACTTGGCGGAGGACTGTGGAGGCTGAGATGCAAAGAATGAACCAGAGATGGGGCACTGTACGAAGGATGGCCACCGACCGAGCACAGTGGAATCAATTTGCTGTTGCCCTACAAGATGCCACCAGGCGTGATGGCCTCTGACTGCTTTGACGGCCAGTGGCTAAGGATCAAAGAAGAAGAAGAAGAAGATTCAATTTAAAAGTTCTTTGATGACAACATTTTGTGTGAAAGTGCATGGATTGTTTTCAAAGAGTGTTCTCTGATAATAAGTGGTTTTAACAAAAACTTTCAAGTTTTCATGATTTGTACGATCGGGTGAGGGCGACATAGAGCTGGTCGTGTCCGAAAATACAATTCACTTTGGTATGTTATTGGCTCATGCACACCAATTTTTACGCACTTTTTCTTTGTCGAGCGCTACTAATTTCGTGAAAGAATAAAAATTAAAAAAAACCAAAGTATTTGTTTTATATAACACCCACGCCGCGCAAGTTGCACACCGTGCATTGCGCACTTTTTTTTCTGGCGCGAGTTACTATTTTGAGTGAGACCGACCGACGTAACATACATCGGTAATTATGTTAGATGGGATGGGGTGGGATGGGATTAAAGTCACATACAATTTGAGGAAGCTGCTTCAGTTCATGACTATATGACGGAGGTTTGCTCTTGAGTTCCGTTGATTTATTTAAGAGAATTTCCGATAGACTTTGACTAAAATGTCTAAACCACAAAGCAGTGGGTGGGTGGGTGGGGGAGAAGAAGAGGTTAAAGTGCTTCCATCTCGCCAGCTGTCATGTCATTAAGTTTTCAGGTGTTCTGTACAGGTAACAGTCCCACACATATATCCCCTCGTCGCCCTCAGGGACAACAACCTGTTTTGGTTCACGGAAGCTTATTCCGTATTCACAGGCCGTTCAGCCATCCACCACCCGGTTGACACTCCAGGTAGAAGAACAAGCTGCTCCCTGAAGGTCACGAATATATAACAAATCAAGCACTGTCACTATCATCATACTCAAAGGGAGCCGCGCTGGAGTAGTTTTTTTTTTACATACTTAAATTTGATTATGACTGGATGTTACAAATGTATGTTATTATTTTACCTTGATAATGTTGTATGCTTAAATAGTGCTCAAAATACATGTGCGATTGAATGGATAGGGTATGTAAGATGACAGAGAGAAGAAGGGAAGAATGTAAGACGGGCCTGCATGCCCAATTCTTAACTCTTTGAAAATAAAGTTCGTACGTACGTAAGTTCGTACGTGGTTACCAAACTGCGCTGGCGACCGGGTGACCCAGGATCAAACCCGGGCGAGGACATTTGAAGATTTTCGTCGACCGGTATTTGGACTGGATTAAGTCGAGCCCTGGCGTGAACATTTGAAGAGGGGTCGTCGACCAGGGACTGTCGGCTCCTGAGCCGACCCAGCTGTAATGGGTACCTCCGAAATCGGCGAGTATTTGCCTGAATGGCGAGGGACACCTGTCTCTGTACAAGGACAAAAAAAAAAGGATACTCATGTAAAAATCAGTCTCAGGTTATACTAACCTGAGATTTCGCCTCGAGTAATAGCGGGCGTACGCAAAAAAAAAAAAAATCCCTTCTCAAAGATCGCCAGCGACCGCCATTAACTATTTTAATGCTGGCCTCAAACTGTTATATGGGCTTTCCTTTTTATCAATAACCCGGGCCCCCTCGTTTGTACTTCTTATAATTTTATTTATTGAACAACTAGGGATGCTTATAGCCATCCTTACAGAAGTTAGTTAGTTGCTTATCCTATACAGGACGTGGCAATCAACCCCAGCTTTTATTGGCTGTTTGTGATTTTTCTAGGCAATTTTTTCATTCAGTAGTTTGCCATTGCTTTCTGAACGGTACGGCGCTTATACCATTGTTAAAATTCCACACAAAGCGATCTGCTACAAAACCGCCTGCAGCAGGTTTCGAAACTGGTATATCTGGATTATGAAACTGCGTTCATATCCATTAGGACACAGACGCCGACCTTTACAGAAGAGAACAAGTAATAATGTTCAAGCCCCTCAAAGAACCATAAAACACAATATTGAAGACCAGCACCTTCTGTTTAATAAAAAAAAAAACCATTGTAGCAAAGTAATTAATAACACTTGACGTTTCGGGCAAGACCTTCGTGAGTTCCGGGGCGAAACAAAAAAAGATGCAGAGAATGTTAACAGAGCAAATAATGTACTAGAGGAATGAATGCACGGTACAGAACGAATGTGCGATTGGCTAATCGGCTCTATCGCTTGCCGCTCACGGCATTGTTACCGTGGTCCAGAGTCGAATCCTGGTAGCGTCACGCTTCTGTAAGTCTACGCAGCTGTAAATGGATACATAACTCTGCTCTTGAGTTAGCAAAGGCAAGGGAACTGATCGTTTCACCTCATTAAGCTGGACACAGTATGGCGAAATTCCCTAACGGCAGTGTCTGCTATGGGACTAAATTCATCGTAACCTTAACAGAAGGTGTATCAATATTATTGCGCCACACCTTTATTTTTTAAAAAAAAAAGATCACTGTGTCTGGCAGGAGTGGGGTGTTGTAAACTATATAGGCAGAAACAAGGTAGGATAAAAGATAACAACAACATGGACATAATAATTAAATATGTAGATAATAGACTTTTACATTTAAGAATACAGAATTGTTGTTGTTGTAGATCAGAATCGACCGCACTGCACTCCAGGCAAACCCATAGGTGATCAGTCTCCCTCAGTAAATGTCGCAGGGAATGAATGCTAATTGTTCCTGTTGCGCACTGGTTGTATACACACTGAATGCATCCACTCATTCGTCCATCCCTGTTGAATGCCAAATTTAAAAATGCAGAATTATCGTACACGCCTGTTGTTTTTTTCTTTCCCCCCATTGATAGAAAGATTTATGCGCAATATTACGAATAATATTCCAACTTTCAACATATCCCATACTAGTAATGCGTTCATTGGTATTTCGTTTGCAAGCCGACAAACCCTCACTTTCCGGAGCTCTTCTCGCGCGCGGCGGCGCGTGCAAGCAGGAAGTACCCTCTCTCGCGCGTTTGCTCACAGTAAAGTGAACATGCGGGGACCTGTGTACATGATGACCACGTGACTTTGTTTGATAGGAAACTATGCCGTCCCAGGCTGAAATAACGGATGGCAAAAATCTTTGCTAATATCTTATTGTAATTAGGTTTTGTTTTGATTGAATTTCTATTTGCCGAGCTAATGTATTCGTGTTTTTTTTTTTTAAAATAATTTTGAGCGAAATCTCTCTAACAAGCAAGTAACCCGCCAAAAACATGCCAGGAAATAATTACATTTTGCTCTTTCTGTTTCAAGTCCAGATGACGGAATTATTGATTGATTGATTCATTCATTTTATTCCTGTCCATTTCTATTTCAACTTTATTCGATCGTTGTGGTCACACCTATGACGTCTGGTCAATGCACCTGAAAAAGTTGAAAAGCTTGCGTGCTGTTTTAGTGGGCGTTCAATATAGCTTTAATTGGGCGGTGCGCGCCTCCTCCGGATTTTCCCGAAAATTGGCGAGATTTTTGCATTATTGTTTCAAACGTTTCAATAAGACAGTTAGTTTGTAGGATTATTGTTTCTTCTTCTTCTTCTTCTTCTTCGTTCGTCCTGAAAAGGACGGTGGTTGCGTTGTGTCTGTTTGCGCCTAAGCTGTGATATCTGCACCTTTCGGTCGACACATCCGACTTCTGCACGGCATTTTTTAAGGACCGGGTTTGCCTTCCCATTTCGATCCATGCTCGCTCAGCCAGCCTGCACCGCTGCAGACTGTTTCCAGGACCACCACGTGGAGGTGGAGCACGGTCTTGACCAGCTCTGGTTCGCTGGTCCTGACGCAGGCAGTCAAGCTATGAGTCGCTGACTGCATTCACTATTGCTGCATCTTGGGGTCCCATGGATTATTGTTTGGATGTGTTAATTTTAACACAACGTTAAAACCACTTTCAATTTTTATTTTTCTCCGGCGGCTTAATTTAAACAGGAATTAGGTCAAATATGTGTAAACTATATTTGGTGTATTTGATGTATTCATGACAAAAGTGAAGCTGCTAATACTTCAGTCGGCTACTGCATGTCGTAGATTTCCGATAGGAGAATTAAGACTAGGTTTGGTCCCTTCTGAATAGGTTTGAATAGGTGATAGACTCAGTGAGAGTTAGTGAAAGGTAATAGAATTTCCACACACGTGAGATGATAGATTTGATATAGTGGCTGTCTCTGAAAGCGAAAAGAATTCTTCTCTCTCTCACCTATCTTCTACAACAGTTGTTACAGCGTCAGACAGACTACACCAATATACATATTACGTATATTTCTATCACTCACAGGCACGCACATACACGTGACGACAGGTAAACACACAGACGTGGGAAAACTATAACAATGATATATATATTATCTAGAACGAGCTGACCAAACACGATTATTAAGTTCAAGAGCGATTTTATTATCAGGAAAAATCGGCTCACAACATCAAAGAAAGTACATCAAGGAAAATACATATACACATAGACATAAAAAATCAAGGAAATGTTGCAAGGATGATAGCCCCGTTATAGTGTTAACTCTAGGTTTAGCCCGGCCCCGTTAAGAGAACAGATGATGGCGCCAGAGTCACAGATACATAGGGTTTGAGTCTAAGAGGTTTTCTTTGTTTTATCTCGTAATTATATGCACAGAGTTTGAAAAAAAAAATCTGATTTAACCTAAGACAAAAACACAAGAACCCTAGCCTTAGCAACAAATTATGCAGATTGGAAAGAAAATTAGGACAGCAACAGGGTGTCAAAGATATAATAGTGAAAATGTCACTCAGACCAGCGTACACTCATTCATTCCGCCATGGCTTTTCACACTTGTACTCACGACTTTGCTTGCTGCCTCTTGGAACACATTGATTTTAGATTTTCACACAGACTCAAAAAAAAAAATGCATTCTTCTGCCAAGAAGTCCCCAGTTCCAAAAGACGTATTTAACTTGGAGTCTCCGGGAACGACTACTTGGGTATGCAAATTTGTTCAAATGTCTGATCAAGTCACCTAACAATTATTCCAGGCGCGGGAGTTAGCAGAGCACAGTGTCAATAGCTTAGGTTTCTAAAAAATGATGAATGTCAGGTCGGTGCCTTCCCTCAGTATAGGATTCACTTTAGTCACACCACAGATTTGTCCACAAGATATAATCTAGTCGGGAAATGATTGTTAATATTCACGCCACCAGGCAGCAAATTATATAGAGTTTCTAGAAGAAATTAAGTGCTGGCTCCAAGGTCCAGTATTTATCATTACAGTCTTTGAAAACCCGTTATAGGGATATTAGTATTTCTGTCTAACTTGCACCGTCAGATCAGTGTTACTTGAGAAAACCCACGTGGTTCAAAATAAGGACTGTCTATTTCTTCACAAGTATGGAAACTACTACTAGGTGCTGGTAAAGTTAGGGTCACCCCAAAACTTTCACTGTGTGGAGGAAAAATAACACATATAATATAATAAACAGAATCTGTACTGGTTAAAACTTACATTTAAACTGGCAAGCAGAGAGCTTTGCTTATCATTTAAACTTCCCGTGACGTAAGTTATATTTAAAAATCAGCAATCCTCATAAATTAAGAACACGTGCGTATTCTGTCACCATTCATGAGGCTGGATTCTAGAGTTTATACGTTAGTTTAGAAAAATACACTCGACTGAGTATTAGCAGTTAAATTAAATTTATAAATAGCTACAATTGCCGTTATAAGCTAGAAATTTTAATTTTTAGTCTGCTTTCCACTGAATGCTTCCCTAGAAAATATAATAGCCTACCACTTTATTTCTCTTCTGCGCTAAAGAAATAGATTAAAATGAATTAAGCGATTTAACACTTTAACACTCACAAAATCTATATATCTATCATATTAATTACCTCAACCACAGAATTACAGGTAGTCGCACAACTTAAGAATAAAAAATGCTGAAAATATTTCTGGAAGTCTAGAAGTTCGACAAATTGCCGAAACAAACTGAGATCTTCGCTAACAGCTATTCTGTTTTCGAGCGACCTATCTACTGTGGAGTCTATGAGCGAGAATGAAATTAAAGTTTCAAACTTGGCCAATATCTTAAAATCAGACAAAGGGCCCAAACTTACTTCGCCAAGCGAAATTATCTCCCCTACTCCGAACGTTTACGTCCGCTTAACGCGTGTCGTAACTGTCACCTACTGACCACGATGTACGCGTGTCAGTTTCAAATCCCAGACAGCCTGACTCCATTTCAGGGCAGTTTTCCCACTACAGCTGACCATGGCCCAAGTGAGCGCCGTGTCAGTT
This sequence comes from Oreohelix idahoensis, assembly GCA_024509875.1. Lineage (NCBI taxonomy): Eukaryota > Metazoa > Mollusca > Gastropoda > Stylommatophora > Oreohelicidae > Oreohelix > Oreohelix idahoensis. The sequence goes on along the minus strand of JAMPIV010006126.1, from coordinate 24,197 downwards.
TGGGATTTTCCAGCCAAATGTCTGGATACTGCCCGGTGCAGATGTAAAGTATCACACCTCACCGGGACTTATGCCGAGAAGAAGCTCGCGCGCTCGGTGAGAATGTAGACGATTTGCTACGTCCTGTGTTCAGCGAACCGACTTATCACGCCTTCTGACGCCCTGCAGCCCTGACATCTACGTAATATCGTCCTAGCGCGATTCTCAGTTTTAGAGAAAGGAAAACAGGTAAAGTTTGCGAATTATATGAAAATAATATTCGCAAAACGAATGGATGAAAAAATATACAGGAAAAAAAAAAGAAATACAGAGATAATAAAAGAGAGAGTTCGAGAGAAAGAATAGGAAAAAGATGTAGGAAATTAAATGAATATAAAACCTACGTGACACTGCAGTACAGTATCTGTTGTGGGACTATCGTTACCTTTCTACCTGTGTGGACAGTTCTAAAGGTGAAAGCGATCATAAACTGACTGAACAAGTGCGCGTGTGTATGCATGTGAGTGTGTATATGGTGTGTGTGTGTAGACAGACGGGTGATAGGCTAATGTGTGTCAAAGTTGATATGTGGAAGTTGGATAGATGTCTAGAGACAAACATAGATTAGATAGAAGGGTGATAGGTATTGAATGCAGTTGAGTTTTTGAGCTGTGGTCATTTTTCGCGCCGGACTGGGCATGACTGGTCTTGCTTTTTGGTCGATCGGTTTCCGCCCACCACTAGTGGAGTGAGCGATTTGAATGGCGAAAGAGATGCCTCGTTGAAGAGGGGATCTCCGCTATTTTTTGTTCTGTCAGGGATGTGTAGTCCTCTTATGGATATTTCGTTTATTCGAGATGATACCTCTAGTGTTTCCCACATGTCGGGAGGCATAATATTTCTGTGTATTTCCGGAAGGCAAGGTAAATTAACATTTTCATTAACTCTATCGATTTTTGGTCGTGAGCGATTTCTGGTTCATAGCCTGTCTTCGAAAGTCGTCGTCACGAGATGTTTTCCCAGCTCACATGTCGCTGTATTGTGCTGCATCGGTTGATGCAGGTCCCAAGGACTATTACTTGCTACTTGGTTACCTGAACTAGGTTTGAAAAACCTTTGTTATCTAGAGGATATTTTTTTGAGGACATTATTTATACTTCGGCAGACGTGTCTGTCTTGCTGAAGTCAGATTAAGGAGAGTGAACTGATCTCATACATCTGGTTATCTCCTGGCTGTTATAGAAAAGGATGGAGTTTTTCACCTGACTACATTTACAGCACTATGAAATATAACATGCATCTGACTCATCATTGTAATGCTGTCTACCGTCTATTGCTGTATTGAATGTTGCTGTGATAATGACTGTTTGATGTGTCTACATATTCGCGTAACCATTTTGTCACTGTGGCGTCCACAATAAATAATGAAGAAAAACGTCAACGGCTGTTTCAAGAATCATTGACTTTATACGTCGTGAGTTTACTGACGTCCTATGTGGATTGCCCTGTTATTTTTGTATGAACATTGTTTGACTGAACACATCTGCACACTACACAAAACCAGACATGCGGATACCATCCATCATCATATGGCATCACGCATCAGTGTGTCTGAGTTGATATGTGGGGGTTAGATAGATGCCTAGTCGAACGAGGAAGAAGAAGAAAGATAGACGCCTCGAGACAAGCATAGATTAAAGCAATCAAAACAGAAAAGATTAAAGTGCTGATCATAAAATAGAACATAATATTAGTGACTTAGGTCAATCAACTATTAAAACACAGGGAGAAGAGAAGGGAGGCAAATATGAGAGGAATATAACAGACATGGACCTTGAGCGGATAGCACAATGCAGGAGGACTTGACATGTATTGTTGACGGCCTATACTCCATTGGTATCTAAAAGATGATGTATCAATCTATCAATCAGCCATGATGTATCAATCTATCAATCCGCCATAAAATATCAATAACTGAAATTTCTGAAAATGACAGACACTCTTTCTCACTGTGATCTCACAATGGATGAGTGAGAGGGAATGAATGAACAAATTCAACAAGACAAACTCAAGCACCTGGTTGGTGGCCTCAGCACAAAAACTTTTCATACATTGTTTATAAACAACGCATCAAGCTACAAATTCAACCAAACAAGGCTTCCAGTTTGTTTATGAAAGATATGAAAAATGGGACCCGGATATCTTTGTGAATATATGCAGCTGAATTAGATTTTTAAATGTGGTCCATTAGAGGAACTCTTGGTTGAATTTGTAAAATTGTAGATATTTTGTCCACGTGGGAGTTAGTAAATATGTTTTATGTCCACTGGCGCCGTATTCGAAGTAAGAGATTTACTTGGTCCGTACACACTCCAATTGTCTGGCCGATTCGCTGGTATCGCGAGATCTGAAGTCACAGCCCGGGGGTTCGACCCCGCCTAATGTCCGTGTCACTCATTTACAGTAAAACCTTTACTTTTCTAACATCATACAAAACTCTCGGTCTTTTTCTTTTAACGAAGCTAGTGAAACATATGCCGGGTGTTGGTTCGTCTAACGAGTAGCGGTAGAACACAGACTGAAGGTTCGTTATTGTCCTACATCTCTCGAGCATAGGCCTTCAACATACTTATGCCATCAGTTCAATGTTCTTTTCGTTTCTTCTTCATCTCCTGTATGCATATCTACAATTCTCTTCTTCATGTGTTCCTTGGTCTCTCTCTACCTTTCTTTCCCTGTGGATTCCGGAACACAGACTAAAGTTTCAACAAGAGTAGATTTTTGTGTGTTAACAGAAAGTCAGTATTTTTTTTGTTGAAACAGCCCAAAGTTAAGGTAGTCACATGACAGAAACTGTTTAAGGTAGTCACGTGACAGAAACTGTTCCGTGTTATGGTAGTCACATGACAGAAACTGTTCCGTGTTATGGTAGTCACGTGACATTAACTGTTCCGTGTTAAGGTAGTCACATGACATAAACTGTTCCGTGTTAAGGTAGTCACATGACAGAAACTGTTGCGTGCACTTCCCGGAGACCTCTGATAAGATCATGGAAGAATATGACAACTACACCCTCTAACTCTAGCATGTCGTACAAGGCCACTAATATGTGGTTGTTCATGGGGCTAGCAACCACATCATGTAAAACCAATTTGCCATAGAATCAACTACTGCAAGACCACGTGTCTGCTTTCTGCAGGCTCCAGTGGTGGCTCCATGCTCCATTGGGAGCACGAAGACAAATTATGATGATGATACCAGATACTGCCGTAGGGGAAGTGAAGTGTTAGAGACCTTACCTTGTTAAGCGTATCATGATTTGGGGTGACCAGTTCCCTACCTTGCTGCCTTTTCCTTCCCTAACTCACATGCACATTCAGATACCCATTTACAGCTGGGTAGACTGGAGCGTGACGCTACCACGTTTCAATCCTGGAACATGAAAACTGCCGCGAATGGACAGCTCGTAAACCGCTGCAGTGTGCAGAAAAATAAAATCAACGTAAGTCAACGTAAGTCAACGTAAGTCAACGTAAGTCAACGTAAGTCAGTTTGACGATTTGACACAAAGAAAAGAAGCAGGCGTATCTACACATTTATCTTTGCCAGGGAACAGACGCTTGGGAAAGAATGGTGCTGGCAGTAAGTTTGTCAGAACTGACTATGAGGATGATGTGTCCTAGGTAGCTTTCAAGTGCTTTTTTTTCCCCTGGTGTTACTTTCAACGTGTTCTCTTCTCTTCTGCTTGTTGTAAAAGTTTCTTTGCTCGAAATCTGCGGTGACGCCGTATGGAGCAGCTTTACTTGGTGCAATCTGCACCTGATTTTTAAAAATCCCCCCCCCCAAAAAAAAAAAAATTGCATCGACCGGGAATCGAACCCGGGTCACCCGCGTGGCAGGCGAGTATTCTACCACTAGACCACCGATGCCTATGTCAATAATTGTTACTGAACATCTAGAAGCCCATTTTTTTGCCTACGGTTATATATTTATATGTTTATGCGTTTACTATCTGTCATATTTACAACTTTTGAACTATGCACCGTTTGGCTGTGTTATGTATGCCCTTAAGCAGGTATATTGTCAACGCATATTCTACAGTAAATATTCTAATAGTTGCATGCTTTGCTGTTCATCTTAAATATGGTGTTTTATAAACAAAAAATTACTGTAGTATCATCAATGCAGATGTCTGTAAAATGACCTTGGTGCAAACACGTTTATTATGCACATCAGAATGTGCTGGCTCTAGTAAGAGAAACATGTGGTGATAACAGGAATGTTAGAAAATATTGTGAACACAGGTGAAACAGATGGCAAAGGATGTGAGAAAAAGAGAAGGTGCATTGTATGGAACACAAGTCTATTTAAAACAATAAAAACATGATGTATGGAAAGCTGTGGAGATACATGCTCATCTACGCCAGTAAATGACGAAGTAGAAGAATAAGAAGTCGACGAATGCATAATCATTATTTCTGTGGTTCTCAAACCGTGGATAGAAATCCATATTAGGGTCGTGACGGTCTTACGTGAGTCGTGGGGTCTCGGAAATGTATGAGAAAAATTAGAAATTACTGTATATTATTTAAGGGTGGCGAGGAGTGGAAGCATTAAAAAAAAAATACACGGGGTCATCAGAAAAACACGCTTGGAAACCATTACAATAACTAATGACAAAGTAAGCCGTCAGGAAATATCTAATGTGTGACCCACTGTGGGTTTAAAAACAATATTATGGATAATTAAAAACGGATTAAAAAACGAGGTAGGAAATGTCGGATAGCCGACTGTCGGAGGAGCACGTGACCTAATACTTGAATGTACACGCGCGTTTCTGGCCCGCTCATTTTCTCTTTAATTCTCTGAGGTAGAGGTTGTCCTATAGAAGATACTGCCGTTGGGGAGTGAAGTGTTAGAGGCTTCACAATACTAGGTCCAGCATCGAGAGGTGGGGTGATCAGTTCGCTTCCTCACTGCCTTTTCCTTCGCTAACTCAAAGTCAGGTACCCATTTACTGCTGGGTAGACTGAAGCGTGTGGGAACCGTGATTCTAACTCGGCACCTTTGCCGCGAGTGAGATCAGAACTCTTAACTACTAAGTTTTATTTATTGTCTGTCTGTCTGTGTGTTTGTCTGTCTGTGTGTTTGTCTGTCTGTGTGTCTGTCTGTCTGTCTGTCTGTCTAGGAGCCGCGGTAGCACAGTGGTTAGTGCACTGGCTTCCTAGCTCGGTGGTCCAGGGTTCGATCCCCAGTTGAGGTGGGATTTTTTAGACCGCAAACGGCTCCGGGGTCGACCCAGCCTCATGAATTGGGTACCAGAACAACTCTGGGAATGTTAACATGGCCGGCGTGATGCTGACCACATCACCCCCTAGTGTGCCGATGGTCAAGAAAATACGGGCCTAACACCATATTCCCAATATGCCTTAATGGGCGTGTAACGGGATCCTTTTCCCTCCCTGTCTGTCTATCTGCCTGCCTATCTGTCTATCTGCCTGCCTATCTGCCTGTTTATCTGCCTGTATCTCCCAGTCTGTCTGTTTATCTGCCTGCCTATCTATCTACTTGTCTGTCTGTCTGTCTATCTGCCTGCCTATCTCCTTGTCTGTCTGTCTATTAGTTTCGTGCTACTCAAAGTGAACACAGTTTCATTCATTTATTTATCCACTAATGTAACTGAATAATACAGACCTCAAGGTCTTTTTAATTTGGACATGCGCCCTAATATAACCGACTAGGTTGAACGGGACGCGCTTCGCCAAAACGATGCAAAATGCTATTTTTTAAAAACAATCTACTGATTGATTGATTGATTCATTCATTCAGTCTTTCTCATAAATATTTATAAATGACATATTTTACACACACATTTACAATGTACTCACAGGTGTCCAAAATATCATCATCATCATGTGGCCGATCACGAATCTATAAATCCTTTTTTCTCTGGCGTTGTTCATATATCTGTTAATTCTGTCCATGTTCTGTTTTTGTTTTCTCCGTTCTGCTGTGTCCTTTTGTCTCTCAATCTTTCCCGTCTTTCTCAACGCCCCAATGTTCCTCTTCCCATTTATAAAGTTTAATTGTTTCTACCTTATCTCTATTATGATGTATTCATTTAATCCCCACGACTTACTCATTACATTTCTTAGTTGTCCATGTCGTCTTCATCATAATTTTATAGTTTACACAAACTGAAAATGGTAAGGTTAGTCCCATAGCACAGTGCTCAGCAGACTGGTGTGCCGTTCGTGTCTGCCTGGTGTGCCGTGACAGCAGGCAGAATACACCACACACATTATCTTCTTCAAGTACCTACCGTGCCTAGTGGCGTAGGAGATCATGTTTCTCCACAACTTCTTGTCGCCAGTACAATTTATCAATTCTGATGTTGACCTTCCATGCCACGATGTCAGACTGTCCAGTATTTGCTCTATTTGTTTTCCCCTATCTCTTTTTCCTTCAATCTCACCTGTTGTTACGATATATTCCAGCTTTCCTCTTCTCATAACATGCCCAAAGAAAAGTGAACACACCACATTATGATATAAAAAGTTATTTATTATGGTAAAGTACTGAGTAAGAAACTCACACGTGCAATTTTACAAATAATAAGTTGAGTTAGCACCAATCCATTACACGAAAAATTATGGAGAGTTGTCTTATGAGTGTATCGAATCTTGAAATATTTACCGTATCCATCTATTTAAATATTATAGTGCGTTGTGCATTTTTGAAGGGTTGTTTAAGTGTGCAGCGAAAAAAGGTTGCGGAGAACTGCCATAATGTATACTGCCATAGGAGTGAAGTGTTAGAGACTACACTATACTAAGTCTCAGCTTTCTAAGGTGGGGAGACAGGTTTCCTTTATGCTGCCTTTGCCTTCCCTAACTTAAGAAGATAATCATGTACCCATTTACAGCTGGGTAGACTGAGTTTTTTTTTCTTCTTCTTCCTCGTACACTCTCAGACGTCAACTTGAATATGTTCAAAAAAAGCAGTGGGCGGCTTCAGGCTATATGTACCTCCATTGCCTATTTCCAGGAATGGTACTGGTAACAGCTTTCTCTGTTCCTCATATGTTGGACATGTTTGAATGTTCACCAGTCATTTTATCGGTGGCCACTGTGGCACCGGATTATATCAGAGCTGTATGCTTTCTGTGCTTCTCTATGGCACGGAGAGCTGGAGAGTTACAGAGAAGGAAATGTCGAAATTGTCCTCTTTTCACACAACATACCTAAGAAAAATTCTCCGAATCTTTTGGCCGAATACCATCACCAACCAAGATCTGCTTACTCGGAGCAAGCAAGAGGACATGCACACCATCATAGCTGGCAGATGCTGGAGCTGGGTTGGCCATGTGCTCAGAAGAGACCCCGAAGCCATCACAGCTATGCTATGGACCCCTGAAGGAAAACGAAAGAAAGGCCGACCAAAAACAACTTGGCGGAGGACTGTGAAGGCTATGATGCAAAGAATGAACCAGAGTTGGGGCACTGTACGAAGGATGGCCGCCGACCGAGCAAAGTGGAATCAATTTGTTGTTGCCCTACAAGACGCCACCAGGCGTAATGGTCACTGACTGCTTTGACGGTCGGCGACTAAGGATCAAAGAAGAAGAAGAAAAAGAACTGTGGCACCGACTTGGAGTTTGATGGTTTCCAATCCGGTAACTCTGCCTTGAGAAGCAAGCGCGATAACCACTCTGCCACCATTACACACAGAGCATTCTCCAGATCACATATCATTATTTAGGTCACATAAATTGTCTACACGTGTTTCACGTTAAGCCGATTTTATTTATTTATTTATGTGTTTGGTACAAATTTGATGCAAGTGTTTCCACGATAATTTACGCGCACACATACGCACACATTTACAGTCTCCTCAAATTATTCCAAAGCAAACACTTTCGCATTAATGCTCAGACACGTAATTAAATCTTTTTTTTTTTAATTACAAACACAACACACGCAAAATGTGGATACATTGGGACACCATAAATTTACAAACTACACAAATATTTACACAGATATTTTCCTCATGTTTTAATGACTTAATTACTCGAAAAACGTAATTTTTTGCCTCTTGCGAAGGATGACTTAATTTTATAATTCTCATGTACCGAGTTTTCTTAATGAAACGTTTGGAAGCAGCTGTGAAACAACCCTAACAGCTTTTCGGGAAAATACGGAAACGACGTGTTTTGTATCGTGAAAACTAAATAGAACGCTCATTAAAAGAGCACGCATGACCTTACATTTCTTGTGTGGGGTCATGGTCTACTGATCATTGACGTTACGTTTTGACGGGTATACTCGTAGTGTTGTAATTTATGTATAATTATGTTGGAAGTTCTGCCTTATTAATCACTTATAAAGCATCATCGGAGGTGTTACGTTAGAATGATATCTAGATTCATTTGTTACATTTTGTGACCCTGAATAGTATTACAGATATGTCTTAGAAAAAGTTGATAAATTTTTTTCTTTCTGTAGCGTCTTATACAAAACTATCGCTATCGTCAACACCATTATGTACTATCTTCTCATCGAATAGATCTCCAACATCTTCTGTCTCTTGTCTTGATGGTGCACTCTAATAGACTCTTTCCTGTCCATCTCTTGATGCTGCACTCTAATAGACTCTTTCCTGTTCATCTCTTGATGTTAAACTCTAATAAACTCTTTCCTGTCCATCTCTTGATGTTATCTTCCCACTTCCAGCGCTGTCTTCCTCTTGCACGTTTACCTTCAACTCTTCCGTCTATTACGGTCTTCAGTACGGTGTTATGTCTTTTTATGTGGCCAGACTATTTTAGCTGTCTAATTGTTACCTCCTTCATTCCTTGGTTTTCTATGACCTTTATTTGTTTTCTTCTCTTTCCATGGGACGTACTCCATTCTTCTATATATCCACATCTCGAGAGCCTCAATTCTTTCTTGCAGTTGCTTGTTCCCTGTCCATGTTTCTATACCGTACAGTAATGAACTATATATATATAACGTTTTATTATTCTTAGTTTTCATTTGCTAATTAATTGTTTAGATATTAGTATTTGTCTCGTGTTGTCGAATGTAACTTTGCCCATTCCTTTTTCTCTTCTTCATTTCTGTTTCACGTCTGCCACCTTCTGTTATTATATGACCAAGGTATAAGAAACTCTTGGCTTGGTTCAAGATTCTCTCATTTATTCTTATCTTTAATGCTGGCTTATCAACAATCGCTGTGTTACTTTCTAGCTCCATAGATAATTTCACGGTTAGCCTTCTCAACTTTGACGTCACGCCACTAAATTGATGAAAACAGAGATGACAGTTATGCTTGTAAAAGGAGCCGCGGTAGCGCAGTGGTTAGTGCACTGTCTTTCTAACTCAGTGATCCATGGTTCGATCCCCAGTTTAGGTGGGATTTATTTGGACCGCAAATATGGCTCCGGGGTAGACCGGAGATAAATGGATTGGGTACCAGAGCAACTCTGGGAAGGTTAAGGCGACCGGCATGATGCTGACCACATCCCTCGATGGTCAAGAAAATATGAGCCTAACACCAGATTCCCAATACGCCTCAATGGGCGTGTAATCGGATCCTTATTCCTTTTACTTTGTAAAAGTTACATCCATTTGTTTCCATTTATATCTCCCCGAACCCTCTTCTGCTCTCTCGTGCACTTTTACTTTCTCCCGCACTACCTTCTCCCCAGCACCATCCTCTCTTTCCTCCTTCACTCACTTTCCTTTGTCCTTCATTGTCTTGTTGCTCCGCCTCCACTATTTCCTTGCTTGCTCCTTTTTGTGCCCCTGTCTCTGAATCTTCCTCCGTGGCTTCCCCCCCCCCCCCCCCCCCCCCCCCCGTCCCACTCTCTATCTCTTTGTCAATCAGACCGACATATTTATAAATGCACCCACAGATCGAACAAGGCTGTCCTCAAGAAACAGATTCAACCTGTGTTTTTGTCTACATTACAACGATATATCTATTTAGGATACAGTGTGTGTGATTTATCAGTCTCCCCTACTCTCCCTCTTTTGTCTGTCCCTGTCTTTATTTGCTATATTCCAGGGGATCTAAGTAGACAGGTAAGTAGCTAAACGGAAACAAATACAAAGGGGAGTAAATAAATATTTATTATATATAAAAATATTTTTTCAAAATATATTTTTGTTAATAAGCAGAAAAATATAGCCATAACAAATAACACAAAAATTAAAAGCAAAGGACTTTATGAAGTGAAAATCATGAAAACAAAAGCAAAATCACAATACAAACCAATAACGAACAAATTACCAATAAATAAATATAACACGTGAAAACTCAAAGCAATATATATATATATATATATATACAAGAAAAAACCCCTAACAAATTATATGATATAAATACCAACAGTTACAGCCACACAAAATACAGTTAACAGCAAATAACACTGCAATGTAACTAAAGCACGTGCGAACACAAAAAAATCAAATTACATTCAAATTACACAGCTCATATAAGACCTTTTTTCTTCTGCCAACTTTATCGTTGTCTTGTTGTGTGCTTTTTATTATTTGACCTCTTATATCTTAAACACTGTTGATATCTTAAACACTGTTGCTATCATGTTATACACACTTGTTCTATCACACACCTTAATATTAGACTACCTTACACTCTCTCTCTCCTCTCTCTCTCTTCTCTCTCTCTCTCTTCTCTCCTTCACTGTATCTCTATTGACTCTTTTCAATTATCATTCCCTGCGGTTCATCCATTCTCTCTTTTATAATCACTCACACAATTACAAACAATTTAAGAGAATTGAGCATAGGGCAAGCAAACCTCATCATGACAAATATTTGCTACAGAAACCACAACTACAAAAGCATATGTATTACTGTGCAGACTTCGTGTAAAAATGGCAACTGCAGCTGGTAAGTTCCATATTTGATCAGAAGAATCGAACAAAGAACGCGGAGAAGGACAAGAGATGACACAAACATAAACTATCATAAGACTCACTGTTTCTGAGAATTCTGGAGATTGACCTTCTGGCGGTGGTGCAGTTCCATCGTCTGTTCCTAAACTGATATTTGCATTCCATCAGGGCGATTTTGGCGCCTTTTGCCACTTCTGCCACAATTTCTGGTTCCCGTTTACAAATCGTCTTTTGAATGCCGGCCAGGCGTTTGGTTTTCTTGCAGATGCTGTTGGAATCCATGACCAAGGGACTGCCTACGGCCCTGTGGAATGAACGAACGAACGAAATCTTTATTTCATCAGGGTAAAGACATAGGCATAATTACCTTTTTACATTTCTGCCCTGCAATACATTTTTCAGCGTTCTACAAATTAAAATTAAAATATTAACAACTTCAGACAGGATTAATTAATATTATCATCACAATCAGAAACTGAGCATACACAAGTACATTTACTCATAGTCATTCACGCACATAGAGAGAGGGAGAGAGAGAGAGAGAGAGAGAGAGAGAGAAAGAAAGAGAGATCAAGCAATAAAGCTACTTAATATAAAAAAATTCAATTTAAAATGAAAATATTACAATGACAGTTAAGTTCTCGTGGAAACGTTGAAATAACTGAAACAGAATTGTCGTTAAATGTATGTACAAGATTTCATGACATGTGAATGCAGATGTCTTTTGAATGAGATGTAATTATCAGTTTTGACAGACTTGGGTAGGGAATTCCATGCTAAAGCACCTGCATAACTAAAACAACTTCGGAAGAGGTCAGTTCGAGATTTTGCAAGGTCCAAAAGTAGGTCGCCACGCATAAAATTATAGCGAAAGAACATTTGCAAGTATGAAGGCGTTCTGCCGTGTAAAATTTGATGCACAAACAGGAGATCTTGGAAGAAGAAGAATTTTTTAAGAGGAAGAACATTCAGCTGTGAAAACAGCTGAGCACTGGGAATGTTATCATTCAGGTAAACAAGTCGTAGCGCCCTCTTATGTAGGGATTCTAGGCGTTTCAAAAACGACAAGCCAATCAAAGGTGATCAGGGCGGGGATGTAGTAACAACTACAATAGCAAAATTAGTGCGGCTAGACTGACATAAAGTAAACACAGTACTCGATATCATAACTTTTAGAAATATGATCAATAATTTTTACATTAAAAAATTACATTAAAATGTTATGTGAAAAGCGAGAGAACGAGACATATATACATATTGATAGACAGAAAGAGAAAGAGAGAGAGAGATCGCAAAAAAAAAAAAAATGTTTTTAACCGAGTGATAATAGTGCTAAATAAATATGCAAGCTAGTCATTTTAACGACTTTTATTTAACTTCGGATCAGGTTTATATGTTTGCCGCGTTTCAAGTCTTCGAATCTCAAATTCTCGAAGTACCATTCATTTTTGTATTAGTCATAAATAATTTGCTTTAATTTCTTGCTTGAGCAAGGTGAAATATTAAAAAATACTACACACACACAGACAACGACGTTTCGGCCAACTTACTCGGTGTAATAATAATATAGGATGGGAGATAACTATGGTAAGGGGAAATAACAGAAAGAATTAGAACTGACTGAGTAAAGATCAGTTACGGTTATTGGCTCATGTATGTTCTTTACAACTGTGAGTTGGCATGCAAGTCGAAAATTTGATGTTTCCCATGAAAGTGTGCAAGCTGTGTTATGTAAGATATTATCACATAACAGTGAGAAAGTGTTTGATAACCATTAGCCAGTCTTCGAGAAGTGGTCTTAATGTTAGCATAACTAAACTGTCGCTTGAAACATCTGTGTGGTTAGAACACTGAATGAGCGATAAGTCAATTTGTTCATAATTCAAGCAATATTTAGTTATGTGATTACAAACAAAATTGTCGTTTGTCTATTTGCTTATATATTTCATCTCAAGGTGGTTTGTTCGATGTCAATCTTGACAGAAATTGAACGTAGACGTAGTTGACATCCTGTTCAACGTAATCTGTTTGATGTCAATCTTGACAGAAATTGAACGTAGACTTAGTTGACATTCAGTTCAGGGTAGTTTGTTCGATGTCAATCTTGACAGAAATTGAACGTAGACGTAGTTGACATCCTGTTCAAAGTAATCTGTTTGATGTCAATCTTGACAGAAATTGAACGTAAACGTAATCTGACAATTAGTTCATTAATAAGTATCATTCAAGCTCCCATAGGAATATAAGCCTTCAATACATTCACGCTGAACCTTCTTGTCTTGTACAATTCATTCAAGATGTTTCGACGTCATCTTTATCCTTGTTATGTCTGTCTTCCAATATTATAACAAAAAAATTATTCACTCTCATCCGGTAAAAACGAAAAGAAAACAAAAGCAAAGAAAAGAAAAAAAACCCCTCCAACATCTTCCACAAAAAACATTGCATTTTATATTTTCAAATGACCTCCATTTTTTTTTTTTTTTCAAGTTCGCAGTTCAATTTTATTTTTACTTTAAATATATTTACCTTGTATATACATTCCAATCTAGTCTTCGGCCCTTCAGAGATTGTCTAATGTTGTCCTCCTAGCGAACTCTGTGTCGTCCTGGAGGTCTGGATCCGTGGCTCTTAGTTTATCCTATTTATCGTGGAAGCTGATCTTCTCCCATGCTCCAGGCATGGCCAAACTATCGTTGCACTTGGGTCTGCAAGGGCTGGGTTTTGAGGTCATGACATATCGTCTGGTTGCTGACCATGTCTCTTCTTGTTACTTCAACCACCTTCCTCGGATACCTTATTTCTGAGGTTTGGGGCTGGCTTTTGTGGGTCGTAGTCATTGTCCATGACTCGCATCCATAAGTCAGGACTGGAACATAGGCGGTGCGGTATACAGCCATCTTCGTCTTCTTGGCAATCTCTCTTTTGCTGAGGAATCCTTGATTTATGGCCTGCTCTTCGAGTAGCCAAGTCTTCTTTGAGGCCTCCCTTCCAGTCAATGACAGCTCTAAGGTATTTAAAGTGGTTGACCAGCTGTAGGACATGTTCTCCCAGCTACCGCTCTTCAGGTAGCCAACTCTTCATTGATGCCTCCCTTCCAGTCAATGACAACTCCAAGGTATTTAAAGTGGTTGACCTGCTCCAGGATCTGTTCCAGCATAATCGGCAAAGTTAGTGGGTTCTAAATCGTGCAGGGTCGCGCTTTAGTCAACCCAGCTATAAATGGGTACCCGACTCTGTTCCCTAGTTAGAAACGGAAAAGACAGGAAGAAAGGGAACCTGTCACCTTACCCCATAAAGATGGACCTAGTATAGTGAAATCTCTAACACTTTACTCCCCTAATGCAATATCTGCTGTGGGGTTACCTTTACCCTTTGCTTTTATATTAAACATTTTTAAAAATATTAATCCGCTCAACAAACACCATTTACTTTTTCCTAGCAGAACATTACCTCGAATTCACAAAACGTGCCATTCACCACTTCACCGCCGCCCTAAATTTCTAGCCGAGGGACCACAACGACAGGAAATCCTGACAGGCGATTGATAGTCCACGATTAGACCTAACAAGCTTTTTTGATGTCGCGGAGGAATACAATAAAACACGGACGGTCTGGAGCGAATGTGTGTGTTTATGACAGCATGGGCAGGGGGAGTTGCGATCGCTGTCCATCAAAGCGAAGTTCTTACCGGGGCATTTATTGTCATTAGGTGGGTAACGCGTTCAGATTAAAGGGGCGAAATTAGATTGGGAGGCGTGGTTTCGTTGGCGGATTCCTTAGGTTTTGTTAAGTGTGGGATTCTGTTTTTTAAACTTGAAAGTTTATCGAGTGGCTTCTAGTAGTAGCAGTAGAGATTGTGGGGGCAGTACTGTAAGACGGCTAGGTTTCAGGAAGTCATGAAATGCCGTCTCGAATACCAACCAGTTGGTCCTATCGAGGCTTTAAATACCGCAGGCACCAAATGTATCTATTATTTGATAGCCCTTGAATAGCTTATTTCGCGAATAGCAGATCTGTGAATAGCAAAGACGTCTTGAATGCAGATGTGGGGGGTGTGCGTATACGAATCAATGTTTACAGTAAACTGTCGACCCGCTAAACAACTAAATAATACAGAAGTTCTAAATGAACTAGTAAAGCAGGTTTTGATATTTACTGTAGCGACTTGTTTCAAAAATTCATGTTTCTGTATTTAAATTCGGCCAACCCCGTGTAGTCCCCGGGGACATCCGAAAAGGAAAAATAAATAATAGACTTACTGCTTCCTCGTGTATGTTACACCAGGCGACTAATATGACGTCTTAGTAGCAGCCTCATGAAAATGAGCTGCTATAGAAAGCACCCGCTAATAGAGTACATTGATGATTTAGTTCAGGTGCTTGCAAGAAGTGTCAGCTGCAGCTTTATGTTCCGCTGGGAAAGAAAAAGGAAAGTATCGCAATTCTGCCCATTAATCTACTCATATACTGAAAAAAAAAACCAATCAAGGCCCAAGAGACACACGTAAGGTAAAGGATCCCATTTACACGCCCATTGAGGCATATTGGGAATACGGTGTTAGGCCCGTATTTTCTTGACCATCGGTACACTAGGGGTGATGTGGTCAGCATCACGCCGGCCGTCTTAACCTTCCCAGAGTTGCTCTAGTACCCAATTTATAAGGCTGGCTCGACCCTGGAGCCGTTTGCGGTCTAAAAAAATCCCACCTCAACTGGGGATCGAACTAGGACCACGGAGCTAGGAAGCCAGTGCACTAACTACTGCGCTACCGCGACTGTACAGCACATTTAGTTTAAACAAAAATGATAGCATAAAAATTGACACAAAAGGGATTAAAATTATAAACTGGACAGATGCTTTAATGATAAACAGCTATGGAAGGGCGCCATGTTTTTGTTTTTTTTAAAATGAACGACCGAACTTTATTTTTAAAATGTTGAGAATTGGGAAACGCGTGCACGTCTTCTGTTTCGCTCACTTTCAGACGTCGCATCAACAGTGAGGAATGCAGTAAGTGACCCACAGCTTGACTGCCTGCGTCAGGGTCAGAGAACCAGAGCTGACCAAGATCCTACTCCACCTCCACGTGGTGGTCCTGGAAACAGGCTGCATCACTGCAGTCTGGCTGAGAGAGTAGGGATCGAAGTGGGAAGGCAAACTCGGTCCCAAAAAATGCTGTGCGGAAGCCGGATGTGTCGGCCGAAAGGTGCAAATACAGCTCGAATGTGTTAACCATGTTCACAAATAAGACTATTCAATGCAAGCTTCTGTTGACGTGTGGAGTCGTGGAGTCGGTCGTATTTTTAGTGGTCGGTAAAAAATGTCCGGACTCCGACTTTTATGCCATATTCACCTTCTTCGTTCACTCTCAGACGTCCACTTGAATGTTGTCAAAGAAAGCAGTAGTCAGTTTGAGGCTATTTGAATCTCCGTAGAGCTTTTCCATCCACGAATGGTACTGGTGTCGGCCATATGCGCTGTCTCTGTTCCGCGTATGTTGGGCATCTTTGAAGCAGATGTTCAGTAGTGCCACATCAGTAGCTCCTATCTTTAGTTTGTTGAATAGTCAGTCATATGACAACAAGTCAAATATATGACAATGTTTTATGCCACATGACTAGTAAAATGTTTTATGCCACATGACTAGTAAAATGTTTTATGCCACATGACTAGTAAAATGTTTTATGCCACATGACTAGTAAAATGTGTTATGCCATGACTGGTAAAATGTTTTATGCCATGTGACTGGTAAAATGTTTTATGCCATGTGACTGGTAAAACGTTTTATGCCATGTGAATAGTAACATGTTTTATGCCGTGACTAGTAAAATGTTTTATGCCATGTGACTAATAAATTGTTTTATGCCATGTGACTAGTAAAAAAAAAAAACTATACTCGAAGTAGAGCAAACGAACTTTATTTTTAAAGGTGTGAGAATGGAGTCTTTAGTGTAACGTTTCATGAGTCGGGGTAGGGTCATTTTTTTGGCCGACTCCACAACCCTAGTTGGAAACCTTCTCTGAATTAAAAAAAAAAAAAAAACAAGACAAAAAAATCAGACTGTGAGGAACAAGTTAATGAAAGACTAACAGAATAATTAAAACAGTGATCCCCATAACTTTTTTTTTACTGTGACCCTAAACAATTTTTCTCTCAGTTTAACCACCGGTGGAGCTGGGATGTTCTGTAATAATAAGAAAGAAAACGCACGCCATGAAAAGGAAGATATAACAACAACAACAAATGGGAGAATGCAGATGTTAATATTCATGTTAATATTCTTAATACGGAAAAGGCGTTTATATAAAGCATATGGAGTGCAAAAATTTAAACAAATCTAACATGACTCTAACAGCTTGTGGAATATTTACATGAATACATTCTACAATAATGGTTCATCTTAAAACAGATATCTATATACAAAAAGCTGAAAATAACAAACATCACAACATATATTTCCCGTGTGGACGCTTAAACGAAATCACACAAAAACAGGAGTTTTATACAACTTTCATTCCTTTCATCCACCCATTTTTCCATCCACACACTCATCCATCCTTCCATCTGTCTGCATATCTATCTATCTATCTATCTATCTATCTATCTATCTATCTATCTATCTATCTATCTATCTATCTATCTATCTATCTATCTATCTATCTATCTATCTATCTATCTATCTATCTATCTATCTATCTATCTATCTATCTATCTATCTATCTATCTATCTATCTATCTATCTATCTATCTATCTATCTACCTACCTACCTACCATCTATCATCTAACTATCTATCTATCTATATATCTATCTATCTGTCTGCCTGTCTTTTTATCTGTTTGTCTATTTGTTTGTCTGGCTGCCAGGTGGTCTGCCATCTGTCTGTCTAAATACGTAGCTACCAATTTGTTGATCTGTCTTTATTTCTTGTAGTAGCACCATAATTAATTCTTCAGCTCACATTCCAAACCTCCCAAAAATGTAAGTTTTACCGTACCACTAGACCACTTTATGTCTCAGGTTTGGATTAAGCCACCGAGAATACCCGTATAAATTCTATCTACCCGTTTTCCTCATCCCATCTATCAATGACTTCAAAGGAACCCACAAGGAGAGGGGATAAAAGCCGAAGAGTTGACATCTTAACCTCTGATTCAGGTCCAGAAAGGAGTCGAGCTGAACTAGAGGGGAGGCGGGCACTTTACCAAAGGCTTCATTCATGAACATTGTGCGTGTGTCAACTGTGGTTTAAGAAAGATCCCGAGAAATTGGTCCCCACCTTTTTTCGCTTTCTGGATTGACTGCGGTTATTAGAAACACAAAAGCTGCTTTTAATTTGGCCTTTTACAGGCAACTTCTGGGATCTTTCTCTGCCTGTTTGTTGTATCGCGTATTGTCCGTGTTTCTGTCAGTGGTTTTTCAAAAGTTACGAGTCTGGATAAATGTGGTGATACCCGAGATAGCGCTGTATATCACGAGGAAGTTGCATTTCAATCAGTCAATCAATCAATCAAGCAATCAATCAATCAGTCAATACACTTTAGCTCCCCAAGGAGCATAGGCCTTCAACAAACACATGCCATCTTCTCCGTGTTTTTTTTTTTGTGGTCTACCTCTGCCTCTCTTTCCCTGGGGATTCCCATTTCTACTGCAACCTATGCAGTTTTCCATTGTTCATGTAGAGTACGAACATTCTGGGTGCCAATCCTTTCGGCTTTCTCTGGGTTGCTTCATGCGCCTCCTTTCCAGAGAACCTTTTTCTGTCTTGGGCGGCTGAGTTGATTTCTGTATTTGACATGTCCATGTTTGTTGAAGTTTTTTGGTAAAACGTTTTTTACGGAATGGGATAACCAGCCCCATGCCCAACCCTCCTTAGTCGCTTTTTACGACATGCATGATAGGGTACAGTGTTACTATTCTTTGCTCCCCTTTCGGGCCCCGGTAACACACTGGAAGCTGCATTTACTTGAAACAAAAACAATTTTGTATGTAGAGATGTTCTTAGCGTGTCCGCAGGTGTTCCGTGTAATTATGACAGTTGAGACTTAACGGGTATAAGTAACTAATAAGATAATAGATGTTTAGATAAATATAGAAAGGCAGGCACACATATAGACCCACTTACTTGTGGCAGCTGAACTGACAGACGGACGTAGAGAACGATGGGTGTGAGGGATGACACAGAATGAGACACAGGATTGGATAGATAGATAGAACGAACGAACGAACGAACTTTATTTTCAAAGGGTTGAGAATTGGGCACGCAGGCCCGTCTGACATTCTGCCCTTCCTTTCTCTCACCTTTCATACTGAATTCATTTATTCCCATATGCATTTTACATATCAATGTCAAGGAATTCAACGTTGCAAAGTAAAATAAAATAGCACGCTCATATTAACATTAACTACTTATAAACATGACATAAAATATGTAGAAAAGTACAAACATCGTCATTAGAACATACAATTGATATTATAAGAAAAAATAATCTGATTAGGGGGGCATGTAATCAAAACTAATAAAGTATTCGAAAAGTCTACGATTGTATGAATAGGGACTGAAAGAGAGCGAACGAACTTTATTTTCAAAGTGTTGAGAGAAAGGAACTTAGGCCCGTCTAAGAGAGAGAGAGAGAAAGAGAGAGAGAAAGCGAGAGAGAGAGAGAGAGAGAGAGAGAGTGCCAGCGAGAGAGCGAACGAACTTTGTTTTCAAAGTGTTGAGAAATAGGAACATAGGTTCGTCTAAGAGAGAACGAACGAATGAACTTTATTTTCAAAGGGTTGAGAATTGTGCTCACAGGCCCGTCTGACATTCTGCCCTTCCTTTCTCTCGTCTTTTATACTGATTTCATTTATTCTCACATATATTTTACCCATCAATTCAAGGAATTCAACGTTGTAAAAGTAAAATAATAGCATACTCACATTCACAGTATCTAATTATAAACATGAAATAGAATATGTTGAAAAGTACAAACTAAGTATTACCACGAAACAAAATATGTTGAAAAGCACTAACATCACCATTAAACCTACAATCGATATTATATCATTTGTTCGGAAAAATAATCACATTAGGGGGGCAGATAATCAGAACTCATAAAGTATTCGAAAAGTTTACGATTGTATGAATAGGGACTGAGGTTGTTATGTTTTAGATAATGTGGAAGATAGTTCCAAAGATGAGCAGCAGAGTAAGCTAAGCTTTTCTTGAATAAGTCAAGCCTAGGCTTGGGCACTTGTATTTTGTTAAGGCGTTGACTGCGTCTTTCATTGTATAGATAGATAGATAGATAGATAGATAGATAGATAGATAGATAGATAGATAGATAGATAGATAGATAGATAGATAGATAGATAGATAGATAGATAGATAGATAGATAGATAGATAGATAGATAGATAGATAGATAGATAGATAGATAGATAGATAGATAGATAGATAGATAGATAGATAGATAGATAGATAGATAGATAGATAGATAGATAGATAGATAGATAGATAGATAGATAGATAGATAGATAGATAGATAGATAGATAGATAGATAGATAGATAGATAGATAGATAGATAGTTAAGACTGACCAGCTGATCGATTGATTGATAATAAATTGATTGATTGATTAGAAAATGACAGGCGGGTGAACGGAAAAAAATGTTTTGCATCACCCATAGACAGTAATGCCTACTGCCCGTACCAATATATTTTATTTATTGTCACTGCTGTCAGTACAACACAACAAACAAAACAAGACAAAGAAGAACAAACCACACACTGAGTAGAGTCTGAAATTCATTACGACATGCTATACACGAAACAAAATATAGAAGACGGGAGAAATCATTTATAAGGTCTCAAAAGGTAGAGCTGTTATATGTATTCATCTAAATATGTGAACCTTCTTTATATCTGGATCTCTTATAAATGTATTTTTGTTTTATTGGATTGTTAATCATTAAGTGATCACATATTTTATATTAAACAGACCTTAAATTACGAATGTAGGAAGGCGGGGGCGTTTAAGGAACTCTTCGGTGTTTAAAGACAAACCTACAAAACAAACACGTGGAGAAGTCTTCATCGAAAGGTAACACACGCTCAACGGGGAAAAAAGAAACAGATGAAGAGAAAAAATACAACACATTCAGAAGCTACATTGACACATGAACCACTACGGCATGACAACTGTTAATCTGGGACAAAGATAAGTTAATTCTCATTGTTTCGTTAATTTCGAGAACTTTCGCAGGACAAGGATGGATCAGATTATGCTCTTTCTGCTATTGTGTTTTGTCGTCATAAGTCAATTTGGAAATTTTTCTCACCCGTTTCGTAAATTTTCATTGCCTATGTCTATTTTTTTTCCCCTCCACACTAATTCATATTTTTTTCAGTATGTGTTGGACAATAATTCAATCTTTGTCACAAGTCACCTGACGTATTTCTTTCATGCTCTCAGTCTCATTTTATGACTTTCAGTGGACTATTTCCTCACTCACTGCGGTCGAATTCAAGACTTTGTGTAGTCCATGACGCGACTATCCAGTCAGTTTCATACTCTGTTCAGTCTATTTCATGATTGTGTGTAGTTTATCGCCATGACTGTCAAAACTCTGTTTCATGAAGTTTGACAAATAGTTTCATGAAGTTTCAAAAATATGTCAATTTTTTTAAAAAACGAAACTAACGAAATAAATACATTAGTTCTTTTCAGCTGTTCTCAGAAAAATGTGAATATTTGCGATTCCAGTTAAAAGAAAGAGAGAGAGAGAGAGAGAGAGAGAGAGAGAGAGAGAGAGAGAGAGAGAGAGAGAGAGAGAGAGAGAGAGAGAGGGAGATAATGTTAAGAAAGACAGAAGGTAAATGACAGAACAATGCTAACAAAAGCTCGGTAACGAGATTACTATGTTTGTATTTTATAGTAATTAAAAATTAATCATCTTAACTACAGTATTTAGAAGACTAATGTATTGAAAGTCATGAAATAAACTATCTCTGTGAATACGGCAATGTAAAAGCTTTGATTGCGGTAATTAGAAAATTGTCTCGGCGACTGCAGTAATTAGAAAACAAAATTTACAGTAATTAGAAAACTGTCTCGGCGACTGCAGTAATTAGAAAACTGTCTCGGCGACTGCAGTAGTTAGAAGAAAAAAAATAACGGTAATTATAAAACTGTCTCGGCGTCTGCGGTAATTAAAAAAAAACGGTAATTAGAAAACTGTCTCTGCGATTATGGTACTTAGAAAACTGTCTCTGTTACGTCGCTGTAACCGCAGTAAATTAAACAACATTTATAGAATGTGTGATTCCTATATATACTACTGGACAAAAGTTAAGGGCTGCCATTCAGTTTAGACAAGGTTTATATAATTCTTCGTGAGCAGGATCGATTTTCCAAATGTCCGGTAACTTGAAATCTCTCAAGAAGTCTCTGAATGGTAGAGTGGGACACTGCTAAACGTCTTGCAACATGACGAACAGATTGACCATCCTGAATCCATGCCATGGCTCGACCACGGTCTACAGTGCTGAGACTTCTCCTTGGTGGCATGGCTAATGCAGTGATCATTTCGACACTTGTCATACTGATTTATTGCATACCAATGGTGAACACTCTTTACCGATGATCATTTTCCACGTGCATTCAAATTCAACTCACTTTTTCACCTTTTGAACTAGTGGGGCGTGTTGCAAAAACCATGAGTTTTTTCAGCAACAATGGCAATTTTCACGTGCAGGTTAAAGTGACCCAGTTTTTGGACATTTAAAAAAAATTAACCTAGTGCACACAGAAATGTATACACATTTCTCTGAGCTCAGTTTTAATGACATTTTCACTTGTCTTTACAGTTTGCCTATCAATTATATAAACCTTGTCTAAACTGAATGGCGGCCCTTAACTTTTGTCCAGTAGTATACACACATTGGGATTCTCGCCGGTGCTATGGAGTTCGTGCACTGTGCTGAGATACTCCTTGTGTGATCTAAGGGAGGAGATCGGAGCACTGATGGCGTTGTCCGTGTGCAATGAAGATAGTCCTTAAAACCAAACCACACCAAACCAAACCACACCAAACCAAACCAAACCACACCAAACCAAACCATACCAAACCACACCAAACCAAACCACACCAAACCAATTACGTCTTTGTTTTCCAGAGCTTTCCTTTATTGATTTTGTTTCAAAATGGTTCTAATTTTCTCTAGTGTGGGTGTGTCCTACCAAATCACTGTAATTACTGTAACTCTTGTGTACAACAACATCAAGATAATTTTAGAAACATTGTATTTTTCATGTTCACAGACATGTGTGTACGGATGCTACAATACTTTCTACGCGCCAACATTATCTACTGAATCATCGTTCTGCGTTGTAACAATTTCCGCTACGCAAAAAAATTAAAAACAGTAATAACACGCCAGGACTGGAACCAAAACAGCACTCCCTGTAGGACAGCATCAGTACGGAAACATGGTTTATCATCACCAGGAATTCATTTCGGCCCGTGTGGGTCTTGGAACTGTTGTTGTGGATTTTCAGTTTTTGCAGTTTATCGCCGTATGCTTGAGCTTAGACCACAAGATTACTTATTCCTGACCTCCAAGGTTTTTTTTTTTTTTTTTAATATCTGAAAAAATGTCCTCATACAATCAACGAACCTCGTCACCAGGGCTGTGGAGTCGGTAGGTTTTAGTCAAGTCGGAGTCGGTTAAAAAAAAATGTCTGGACTCCAAGTCCTAATTGTATACCATATGACTAGTGAAAAACTGTATTCGGAGTCGGTAGTCGGATTTCTACAATTTCAAGAGTCGGAGTTGAAAAAATATGTGGGCGACTCCACAACTCTACTCGCCACAACGAGACAAACGTCCTAATTCCAAAATACAGTTGCCAATGCCCTAATCTTCTATTCTACAATTTTTCCTGACATTCTCTGTGAAAACCCATCTCTTCACTTCCCACGTTGGTTCCAGACAAGAACATATCTAAACATGTATGGCTATATTGTAAAATTCGCTTCTTGTCATTGTATAGTAAGGTAGGGCAAAGGTATGGCAAAGGTAGGGCAAAGGTATGGCAAAGGTAGGGCAAAGGTATGGCAAAGGTAGGGCAAAGGTAGGGCAAAGGTAGGGCAAAGGTATGGCAAAGGTAGGGCAAAGGTTGGGCAAAGGTAGGGCAAAGGTATGGCAAAGGCAACGAGGAATGGAACTGATCATCCCACCTCTCGAAGCTGAAACTAGTATACTGAGGTCTCTAACACTTCACCCCCTACGGCAGTATCAGATATAA
>JAMPIV010006125.1:2500-128695 GCA_024509875.1 Oreohelix idahoensis | reverse complement strand
TCCTCAAGCCGTGTCCGCGTACACAAGTGTGGGCCGCGCCGCGCCTATAAAGTTTAAGTATACAATAATTTTTAGTCTGAATTCCATGTACTGTAAATTAGACTCTTTTCAAGCTTAAATTAACACTTCAATCATTTTCTAGAAGCATATTAACTGCGCTCTATCTCAAACTTAAAATAAGTATAACTTCAAACTCTACTTCTAACCACACAAATTAAAACGTAATTCAAATGAAGTTTTCTTTATTCGAATACCACAATAACACTTACGTGTTTCAATTTATATACAAAACCTGTTATTGAGATACTTCATGAGCGTATCACATAGGAGGTACAGGCAAAGTTAAGAAAATCGACAATGTGGCCTTGAACTGGATTATGGGGATATAAAAAGCTGAGAAGATGCTACTAATTCTTTCCGCCTCTACTACCCCAGACAGGGATGAACCGGCACTTAGCGACAAAGAGTGCGCTGAACTATCAAATCGGCTGTCTTACCCATCCCCTTGCCTGGTCCTTTCAGTCCCTCGGCCTTCAAAGATTAGTCTTCAATGTATGCGTCTCCCACGCGAGCGGACTCAGATCGTCCATGGAGGACTGGATAGCATACTTCTTTGTATTCCTCATGGTTTGATGCGTGGTAGATGATCATCTCCCTCTGCAGACAATGTATGGCCAAACCACTTCTAGTGAGACTGTTCTAACGGGCTGCATAGCACGGATTGTAGCTATCGACGTATTTGTCCCGGGGGTCTGCGAACATGTCTCTTCTTGTTCTATTCATCCACCTTCGATGATACCTCGTTCCCTGAGTTGGGCATCTGCTTGTCGGATGTTGTCATAGCCCTTGACTCGCTAGCCATGTTCAAGCAATGAACAACTCAAGTGCGACGCGAGGCTACACTACAGACCTTCTTCCGTCTCTCTTAACATTCACCTCATCTTCTTGACGAGGCGGGACACCTACAATTATTGCCCAGCCGTCAAAGAGCTTCCAACTGCTTGCATTTCTTGATGACACTTCTTCTGTATGCCTCCATAATCCAGCGCTAATATCAGCTCCGAGTAATTCAAAGTGGCGTCACATTCTTGCTCCTACGCACCTGTTTTCCCCAGCATAATCTGATTCCTCTTTCTTCTCTGATATCACAAGGATTTTGTTTCAGAGTGGTAGGACCATCCCTTCTTATCCAGCTCTGCTCTCAGACTTGCTGATTATGGAATGTGCCTCTGATTTTGCATCAGCTACATATCTCATATGCCAGCCTTCTGACATACAGACCTGTCTCATCTTCCAGTACCTCCACTGAATTACTTTCATTGTTCTCAAATTGCCTTACATCCTTGCGAGGACATTCGTCCTTTATGAAAGATGTTAAAATAAGTTGGCGACAGGATATCACCTGTGCGCTTTAAAAATCCATTTGGATTCCTGAACTATTGTGACTGAATGGTGTCTACGCGCGCACTCCCGCTAAATTTCTGAAGAGATTGTGTAAATAAATCGTAAGAGGCTGAAGAGCACAATGACTGGAATGTTCTTCCTATGCCAAAAAGCCCCAAATTTTGCTTCAACAGCGACCTTGCATCAACGTGCATTTTCCCAAATACATAGAACAAAGAGAGATACATCTCCTCTCTTATACTCAATCGCCCTTTCAACTCACAAAACGTTTGCGAGTGAAGCTATCACGTTTTGGAGTACCTCCTTTTCTCGGGAAGTCCAGCACTGGACCTTATTCTCAATTGTGCTCTCTAACTCAACCACTGTCGACGTCTCTCTCTAATTCTATGATTGATTTTTTTACCTTCAGGTACTATCTGAGAATTGGATATTGCCTCAAGAGTGTCCGCATTGTCTCGAGTGTCTTCACTTTGTGCGAAATTCGGTGTTTGATCACATCCGCATTCTGTCTCGAGTGTCTATCACCCTTGTTTGTGAAAATAGATGCTTGATGGCATCTCCCACCTTCACACATTGTTATGGTCTTGTTAAACCATGAGCAGTACCTATGGACATTTATAGAGTAATATGTTGCCTGCTGCTCCCATGACAACCTAACCATCCTTCTCATGTTATCCCTACCTTCAGCCATGCGCCTTGCCCATCGCTGTGTTCTTCTCAGGGCTGTAGCTCTCTTTCCAGTTCCGTCCTATCTTTAGTCATCTTCACCACCATGGTTTTCTATTCGTGCAGTGGTTACATTTCTGTTCTTCTGAACCCCTTAGCTCACATCAAGGAGTTCTGAGAAATATCTTATTTCCATCCTTTCCATATTTTTCTTCGACGCAGATAAGGCACAAGTTGTCTGCTTTTCCTTTATTAAATAATTAGAAATATTTTCTCTCTCTTGATCATGTCTTCTCTTAGCTGTCTTCATAGAACAATTTTCAATGGTTTCTTAGCGCATCCCTCTCTTTTCTCTTTTCTAACGTTACGAAAACATCGGCAATAGTAACTTCTGTAATAAAAATACTAATTCGTTTCTTTACGGAAATCGACATTATGCCTCACGTTCACATCTCTTGGTAGATTGGCACTTAATTAGGTAACGTATTATGCTAATATGCCCGTCACGTCATTTCTTTAGGAAAACGCACATCTTCTCAAAATCTACACAACATCTTACTAAAATGTTCTCATTTGAGTAGTGGAGTTGGCAGTTAGAAGCGTAGCATAACACTGAGAATTGTTAATACGAATCACTGTCTAAACTAAACGTTTACCTCTCCACACCTATCAGCCGACGTTTGTCACTACTGAACCACTATCAGCCAAGCTGTAATCAGTTACCCCTCATTTTCTGACACAAAACTGCATCGTCTCTAGATATATGTTCTGTCGCCTTGCTATTTGGAAGTTCTGTTCAGATGATATCTCAGCGTTACATCTTTCAGAGAATATCTATCTAATGAGAGATTTTAAAGAATGCTTGGTGAGACTCTTTTATGTAACGTCTAATAATTTTTCTGACTACACTCAACACTAAAACCAATCTAGCGCCTTCAACTTACCTCTGCAACTCGACTTTCTAAAAGTATTCTCCGAGAGCTCGCTGAGATGACATGCTAGCAATATTATGTTAAATAGAACTTTCCTTTCATTTTGTCATGAGCCTCAGTTTTTCTGCTCATTTATACATTACAACATATCGGCAGTCTAATGCGATATTGTAAACCTGACAAAAGATCAACCAAACATCGCGAAATTCTCACAAATATCTGTCCTTTTCTAAAGTCTACCACTTAACCGTATCATGCAAGTGTTGCTCTTGGATATAATGTCCAATGTTGATTATACTTAAATTGTTAAGCCTGTCTCTACCACAGCTGATTCGCGGTGATTACTCGGACAAGACACTCTTGCATTGACTCAGATCTAAAAATTAATTCTGATAGACTTTGACCCTAAACACACCATGCACCCTCCACCCCTAATCCTGTATGAGGTTTATAATGTAGTCAGACAACTTACAGCGCGTATCAGAGTCAAGAGTTGTGAAATTGCGCTGTCTTCTACTGCATAACAAGGGCAAATCTACAACAATAACTCGACACACATCAACATTTTACAACATACAATCTATAGATTATAAGGACTCTACTCTCCGTCGTTTATTAATCTAGAAAGATTAAGACAATAATGGACTGTGATATTATATCTAAATCGAGTTGAGTCAACATATCCTGCACAACTAATAAGATTAACCATCATAATTCCAAACTAGTGGCTCAGTTAAGTCTGTACAATAAACAAATCAAACTAAATATATCATAATTCAGTGTTCCATTCTCTTCTAAATATTAAATTTGATTAAATCATCCTAACAAGAAGGGATGATCCCGCTGGTCTTCAACTCTGTTTTCTATTTAGGAGAAATTATATCATACTTGCTTGGTGTAGTAGTTTTAATAATATAATGAAATACAAGTACCGAGAGTTTCTCTTCGAGCGATCCTATGAGACTTATCGCGCTTGGCTGATCCTTTCTTGATGTTGTATTACCTGCACTATGTCTGTATTCCAGGGGGTTTGGTTGATTCTCTTTCCTACAACCCATCGATCTGTTCCACGATATGAATAGTCCGTACAATGTTTTGCTTTCCTAGACATTTTTTTCTCTTGGTTCCCACACATATGTCTAAAAAACATCGCTCTGACGTCAACAAGACTGAATAAAATTTATTCTAGTCGCCAATTAGAGATTTACCTATATGTTTAGGACCAATACGTAAATATCCCAGATGGTTCTCTGTGGCCAAGGTAGACTCTAACTACGGGAGTCACACAACACGAATCAGCATAACTTACTGAGCGTCCAACACCTCCTTCACATTTTCCAAACATGCAGTTTATTAGGTTTGACAAATACTCCTTGGTAAGAAGATATGTAGCCCCAAAGGCAAATGTTTTGTAGTATGAATTTGTTCCTGTCCTTCTATCAAACGCTGGTCATTGGCAATCATTACATACTTTATTTAATATATCCTTGAATTTTTATGAAAAGCACACATTTCCCTTACAGAATAAGCCAGGAACACCTCAACCAAGTATATGACTGTCCTGGTGATTGAATAATTCATGAAAAAACTCAGATACTGCAGGAGCTCAAACACAATACGTACGCTCACTTCCAAACACAAGCCGCCTCTCTCTTGCAGACGATCAGCTACTTCTGCTTTAGAATTGTTTCAACGTCTGCCAACAACCAATCGCATGAAAGTCACTTCCTTTATTAATAAGTGACTCCGTTGAAAATAAACAAAAAAGGTGCCCGGTTGAGCTGCCTTTATACCGACATAATGGTTTTGATTTTTAAAAATCATAACATATAAAACGAATTGTCTTGTCCCCCCCTGTCAGTGATTACCTTCTCAGAGTCAGTGGTGTCATACTGTTATCATCTTTACCCAACATATTACTCTCGTCATAAATTCGAGGAGCTGCACAAAAAAGAACAACGGCATCGCAGTCTTGTGCTATTCACACCCTCTGACCACTCCCGCGAGAAACGCGTTTCGTAGGTCAGAGGTTCATACTAGCACTCCTAAAACTACTATTTAAAAATATTAATAACTCACACATAAACATCCATTAACACCTACTAACTAACTACACTACACTTTATATACTATATTAATAACATTCTCATTTACAAAACTACAATAACAGATCCTATTAGGACGAATTTTAAAAATTCACTTATAATATTTAATTCTAAAAAACAGCACCTATAAGCTAAAATATTTACATAATTATTTTAAACATATCATACGGGTGACATACCTTTTAGATAGATGGTATCTAAAATCTCATTGCTTCTCTAAAAGTTTTCCCGGCTTCATCATTATATACCCGAATGTAATAATACGCATGTCACCACCATACGTTCTACAACATGATTACGTCTAAAATTTCTCCCCCCCCCACCTCAAGCAGGATTTGAGCATCGTATATCATTGACTGGAATATAGTCTCATGTTATAAAAGTATGACCCCACCCCCCCTCCTCTTTTATACATCTGAGAGATTCCCACCTCAAACACTTGATTCTGATTTCCTGGTTTCACTTTGTTCAAGCGTTAGTTGATCAGGATTATATAGGTAGTAAGTGGATATGGTAATGAAAGTAATTACGAAGAAGCATAAACTATTAGTACTAACTTTTTAATTGTCATAAATATTACACTAGAAAACTTCTAACACAAATGTTGTAGCGAAACATTGCCTAGCGAGGCATAATTTTAAGATATTCCTTATTTAAGATGGCAGGTTCTCCTCCCGTTAGACAAAGGGATTGTTTTTTAATACCCGCAATAAGGTCCCTGTGTAATGTTTTTCATGTTGTGTTGAGTTTCACGTCACAGTTCCATTGCATCAATACTTCATCCCTACACGTAAAGTTCTTTCGCATACTAACATACTGGGGTGTGTTTTTGAGGGTGTTGAAGTGTTGAAGACTATCAGAGACTTAACGTACTTGTTTATGACATAAGTCTGTTGGTTGACATTGTCTGACTTTAGTCACTTCATTTCATATACACTTTGCCCTGCTGTGACAAGTTTAACGTAGCCAAAGTCCATCAGCAATCATTCCAGAATAATTCTGACTGTCGAGGTATTAAGTTTTGTGGTAGCATTATCTTAGCAAAGAGTTTCCTCCCCCGTACCCCCATGTATCTGGACTAAAGTTTAATTTCGTTGCGTTAGACTGAATTGGTACATAATTAAGACACTACCTATAGTGGTAGATACACTCAGATACCCTTCACAGCTTGTTGATTCTTGCAGTCGAGTCACCACTAAGCTGGCTGTCCCCCTATATACGATACTAGGGATATTTTTTTTTTTTTGTTATTAACCAGTCCCCACGGCGTTACCATGCAGTGTTTTTAAACGTTCCATTTAGGGATTGGTCGAACTGTCCCCCAGACACCGCGGTCTCTGCGTAATAGTTTTGTCCTGGCGTAAAAAATATTGGTGAGTGTTGGGTAATTCCACATCCAAGAGGAGTGTCCCTGAGTAAGATATTCATTAGGGATGAGACAGCTGAGTGCTCCATACGTCATGGGTAGGATGACTGATGGTACTATACGGTTTAGATGGCTATTGACTGCTGTGTAGGTGTCCTGTTCTTGGAATATGAAAGATAAGTACTTTGACTCAGTTCGTCCTGGCTGAATTGAATTTATCTTTGTTTATGGTTGTTTAGTTTGCTTATTAGGGCAGGTACATTTCAGTAAGAGAGCTGCTAGAGAGAGCCGAGCTCGCCACCGTTTACGCCCATCCTGTTCAGCAAATTGGCTGGACTCTTGTCGTTTCGTCTGTCGAGAATTTCGATCATTCTGACTGTTCTCACTCTGCGGCTATGTCTGCAGACCTTTGTGTTAAGACGTCTCCTGTTTAGCAAGTCCTATGGGACGTCTCGATTCAGTAGGATCACTGTGTGTCCCGGAATCCCACCTGTTTTACGGATTTTGCTGAGATGTTATTGTCACGGCTGAAATGTGGGATCAAAAATATATTGAACGACGCTTTTTCCTATAAGGGAAAGGAATGATCTTGTATTATTCACAGATGCGAGTCCTGGGAGAAGAAGTGCTTTCAGAACAAACATTAATCACTGAAACCAACTCACTATAGGGTACCGCCGATGGAAAAGCTTCGTTCTCATAATAGAGCGTCCCTACTGTTGAAGCTGTAAGCTACATCTCACACTAGTGCTAAGGAAAATTAAGGAGGTTTACAGCCTCCTGGGAGCCTCCGCTTCACTAACTCTCCTTTTATTTACACCATCTTTAAGCACTTCATAAAGTTGTCCTTGCAGAACGCATTTCATGAATGTGAGGGCTGTTGGGAGGGCTTACAGAAATTGCAGTACGCAGAAATTGACCAACAAATCCGAGCCAACAAAGAGATGGTCTTGATACGCTAAACTGACACAGACTCTGGTTAAGCATGGGCATTGCTGAAAAAAAAAAAAAGCCGAAAATACGAGACTTACTCGGGCTCACAACAGGCACACGTCTTAAGAAAAGAAAAAAAGTGTTGCCTCTTGTTGCGCGTTTTATCAATAACCTCTCGTGTTTTGAAGCACATGATTGGCTTGATCAATCAGTTTCCCCAACGAAAGGCCGAAAATAAAGCTTAGTACTAAAGATTTGTCTAAGAATATCCATTTCTCTAATACTATAAGCAGGCAGATGTTGGTATGTAAAAAGCTGTGTCCTCTTTCCTATGTCCGGAGAAAATGTAAATCAAGTCTTACTGTATTTTTTTACCAAGTACCAAATAAACAGTAAAACCATAAAGCTTCTTCTGAGAAATGCGTAAAAAAAAATCAGTTGTCAAAAAAGTATCTCATCTAACTCTTCAGTCAGTGCTCTCCTAAAAAAAACCTCCTATATATCCATGGCTCGATATTGGCCCATCTATCTCGTCATACGCTGTTAGTGTTGCGACATCTCAACCCCATCAAAGTAACGCGAGGATCCTTGGTTCTGCACACGGTCAAAGATGAGATGGTATTAAAGTAAAGAATCACAATGTCTGAGAGGGAAGAGTTTAGCCAGAGGCGGGAATGAACTCACATAGTCCGAAGATTTAATTTGACGACAGTTCCAGTTTCCCATCCCCCATCCCCCCCCATTACCAACTAGCACAGCTCGTCTCCTCTACTCGCAAACACCACCACCCACTCTCTTGACTGCTAAACCTAGTCAACCCCCAACACTCCCTCTACGAGGGGATCAATCTCCCCCCATCTATACTCCCATAACCTGCCCTCCCACAATATTCACACACACACTACCTGTCACAATACCATTCCTCACACCCCCTCACTGTATTCATCACCACACCGCTCCCATTATACCTCCGCAAACTCCTAATAACCAACCCCACCCCTCACACACACACACCCTCACCCCCCCCCCCCCCCCTCCATTAGGTACCCCCAAACCCCATCCCTAAAATCTCCCAAATTCCCCTAAAGCCCCCATCCCCGAGCCACCCACCACCACGCCTACACACCCTAATATAACCAGTCCCCCCACCCCCCATCCACCACCATTCCCCCATTACACTAATCCACCACCACCCAACTCCAAAAGTTACCCCCACAAACACCAAAAACCAAATACTACAATCGAATGAATAACATATAAAACGAGCACAGAACACAAAAACAAAAGACAATAACACACAAAGCTATAATCATCAACAATCATAAACGGAAAAAACCACCTTTGTCAATCTCTTCGCCTTCAACCTACATCTTTCCCCCCCCACAGTTCATAGTTCCCTACACGACCCAACCAAAAAAACCCAAATCAAAGGTCACATTCCGAATAGGAAGGATCACTAGCTCGATATATACTCCACGGGCATCACCCCCAAACTTTTTATTCATGATCCTACTCCCCCTAATAACAATCCCCTCATTCCCCATCCTTCCTACCTTTATTAATGAAAAAAAAATAAAACAAAATAGAAGGATTGCATGCAATTAATGGTTCTAAATCACTGTGGATCAATTTTATGAAGGTCCAACTTTATCCAATAAGTTGAAGATATGGAAATTCGTAAGGTCCTATTCCAACATTCTTCTCATACCGTTAGGGGCAAAGAGTCCCGGGGAATTTCTGAGGGGGATTAGGGGGTATATAATAAACCTGGTGGTGGGGGGGGGGAGGGGGGGCTAAAAAAAGTCAATAGAATCACAAAAAATCAATAAATGTGTGATTTATACCTCTTTAAACCCATAAAAATAATAGATATAAATATGCACTAAGATTACCTCAAGATTAAATAAATCTGCGGGCCTAAATTAAATCCTGAAGCCTAGCCTAGAGTTATTGAGCAATCCAGTAACAGGATTACATAGTTTTAAAAATTTAAGGGATTGTATTAATTAATGAAACATAGCATTAATAATCTTAATAAATATTTGCGACCATTGGGGGGGGGGGGGGGGGGGCAAGCGAAGTGAGAGGTTTATTGGCGCCCCTGCAGAGCTTACGAAAAGAAAAAAGCGTCTACAAAACTGGTACTACACACTTAGTCTCTCAATTTTAGTAAACAGGATCTGCTTCTAGATACACATATACAACGCCCATATTACACTAACAAACTAATCAATGTTCCTCGCTATCAAACTGCTTTATAATAAATTCATAATAACCACGAGTAGTAGCTCTTTTTGCCTTAGAACCCTAGCTGACAATTCATTTCTGCCGTTTAACTAACCTCATCATTAGTTTATGGCCCGAGCTTGGATACTGTATGGCCAGAGAACTTGCAAAATAAAATAATAGCGCCAGTATATAGTTCCTTACAGCTCTGACGAACATTAGATCATCTAGCATTTAAAACTTATAAGGTTAAACATACAAACCATAAGTTACAGCGTTCATCTAAACTCTTTAGCCCAACAATACCAATAGCTAGTTATACAATTCTCTATGATTAATTTATTGTATATCAACTGGCATTTAAATAGTGGGTTGGTGGGGTGGAACATCCGTCTTTCACAGCTCTCGCGGGCTAGGGTGGGGGGGGACTTCGAACACCACTCAGCCATTTTGCAACAGGTGTAATCAAATGAACACCCGTCAAGCTTTCTTGACTTCGCTATGGCTACTTTTAACGCTGGATGACTCATAAAAATCACTGTATACTGGACGTTTCGAAAATTAAATTTTGACTAAGTGCAGATGTGAAGTTATCAATAAAAGAATCACGTGTATAGTATCCCGTTACAGTCAACCTTACTTACTGCACAGGGTACTGTATTTTTTCTGGGTCGACCTCAATTGGAGGTCAAGTATGTCGCAAAACTTCAATCTAACTTATATTATTCGTAGTAGTCAGCATGACGTATATGACTCGAGTGAGTCATACCTAAATACATTTATCCTATGAATTAATGTAAATCACCACAAGCACACAACATCAAGTAGCTCAGTACTGATAACTTATCTCACATCGTCAAGTGTTGATCAGCTAAATAGTATCTGCAGTAGCACAACGCACAAATGGAGTCAAAGGCTGCTAGCATACCATCTTGGAAGAGGATTGTTCAAGGAGATACTTAATCTGATTTTTAAATCTTATAAAAAGAAATAGTCAACCCTTAGACGTATTCCCCAGTTTCGATCCTGAACATCCTCTCAACAGATATCAGATACTGTGAACGTTATTTACCTTTATTATAACATGTCAACAGGCACAGGTAGATTATGTACTTTTTTTTAAATGCAAGGTCGATATGTCATGCGAATGTCATTAGCATATGTCCGGAAACCAGCTTGAGAAATCCTGATGCATAAGAGTACAATAACAGGTGTAATATCGCCTAAGACTAGACTATTCTGTTCTCATTAAAACGACAACTGACAAGATCCTATATCTGAAGGGAATTAAATTTATAACAATCATAGGAGAAGAGTGTTTAAAAGCGAATAAAATAGTTGAGACAGAAGAGAAAATCGTCGTGAGAAGTCGTTTCCACTACATTACGAGTGCAATTCAACCTGTGCAGTTCTAATTTACTGAAGTAGAGAGTTACTGGGCTACTAACAGCCCGATTATCTTTTAGTGTCTAATAACATACAAAGTCTGTCCATATACTCTACACTTTCCCCTCTAAACAAAAGCACATTGTTGAGCTCAATGGTCTAAGGAATTGACGCTCAGGTGCACGGGAAAAAAACTCTTACTCTTCATGATTTAACGACGGCATTGCCACTACCAGTACTCCCCTGATAAGAACTTCTATTCCACCTTCCAGTTTCCTCAAAACCCTTTAACTACTGGTTACAGTAGATACGGATACTAAGTCTACTTAAGGTGGTGGGGTGGAGGATGTCACACTACCGTACAGCAAGCCAGTGTCTGAAATTAATATTTACCTTAATGTCGATAGTGCGGACATATAATTACCATCTGAAGACCAGTACAACAAACGGAGGTCCTCCTACTAAAAGACACTCATATTACAAAATATGGCATAGACTTGCAAGCACAAGACATCCATTAATACCAACGAGTCTCTCAGGATATACTTTAGTAATTGCGAGGCTGTATTATGACCCTGCGCATATCTACTTAACTCCAGTATTAACTCTCCCTAGAGGAGTGGTTAGCAAAAAAACACCTCAAAGTCGCACTAGAATCGTAAACCGCCATAAACGGAGTCCTTTCATGTCACATAAAGGTAGGTGTCAGTAATATATAACTTTGAGTACATATCCCATCTGAGTCTTGCGCACTTCCCTCTCCGACACCTCTGTTTCAGGATATGAGCATATATACTAATTTACGACTAATAACGGCTCTTGTCCTCAGGGTTCGCTTTAGACTGAACATCACATATAAACAAGACATAAACCTTATTCACATGTACACTTCAATCTCATTACAATTAGAGAGCACATATTTCAACTACCACAATTCACAGGATATAAACACAGTTAAGATTGACAGCATTTATGGGTTGGCACTAATACCTGCGACAGGAATTCCGGCATCTGGCGTGGTATGTTGCACAGTGCAAATATTCTTACATATTAGCAAAATATGAGACTGGCTTCATAATCGTCACTGTTGCTTTATGAGAGCTATGTGTGAACGTAGTTGGATCTCGAGACGTAACGGCGTATACAATTATCATTTTAACAGAACTATACCAATGCATGAGCATTTCTATACTTCTACCGTCCCTCGTTTGAAAAAAAAGTACTCTTACGTCCGTCTCCCTTGACAACTAAACAGATAGGCATCTTACTAGTACCGACTAATCGTCGCCTTCACGCCTTACATAATCATTACCAGTCCATCATTGCAATATGGAACTGGTGGGCCTATTTCGCGTACAATATGGTCGGTCTTAAAAATTCGCAGTCCACTGAGCCGACAATCTCGATTTTAGGTGTCGGACCACCGCTTTATTTCATTTTGCTATACAATTCTCTAATTAATCTCCGGCACATCTGCGCCAATACTCACTTACAACATATCTCTCGTGTCACAAATTTCAAGTCCCTTAAGGAATGAACCAATAATCATCAGATTTTAAGTGGTGCTTGAAGTGGAGCTCTACAGAGCGCGTTCAAGAAGTGGCATATTCTACCACAATTCCTGTTCCACATATCAAGTCCCATGTGTGTCTGGGCTACAACTAGTCATGTTCCTACCAATACGTAAACCCAGTCTAAGGATACCATCTTTCCTAATAGCGTGTTTTTTACAGGTTTTAAAACCATAACTTTCGGCAGGTGGTACAGTGATCTATTAGATTAACGGACACTGGCTCATAGAACAAAAGTGGTAGTCAATGTTCCATTACACGCGAGATACCAGTACACTAATTGGCACTACTCCGCGCGCAAGAGTTTACGCGTGTTGGGGGTGGCAGTTTTAATAACGAGACGCGTGTTAAGTTGTTGCTACTGCGTTGCCGGATTGCAGCGCCAATCCATTCCTTCTATCCTACAATCCAGTCTGTCCATATCGGTAGTGTAACAATTAATTTAGGCTCTATATACTCTGTGTGCCTCTCAATGTTTTTTCCGGTAGAAATGCGAAGACCCGATTGCGTAATGTTTGTGGGAACCTTAGTATTATGCAGGGACTTTGTATTTACGTGGTAACGTTACAATTTTGCAAGAACTATAAACAAACGAGCATAAACAAAGGGGATTTCAGACGTCACGGTCAATTGCGAACACGCACGCTGCGTTCAGCTATAACCTTCTTTCTTTCCGTGTTTAATAGAATTCTTATTTGTTACGGCTCTTACATTTACTGTGTATAATTTATCGTAATGTGTGATTTAAGAATTCTCACGACACTTCCCACTCGAGATGACTAAGGAGTCTCCTAACTCTGTTTACCCAATTCTCATTATTAAATCTACTTATATCACTGCAACTTCTATCTTTGCGCAATCAGTCCCAAATCTCAATCTACACCCGTTTTATTCTTCTTGGTGACATACCTAAACTTTTGCTGTCCCAAACCACCTGTTTACTCTTGCTCTATTTTGTGGTGGTAGGCAGTTAGTTTTCAGCCTTCTTTCTAGCCTCTCTCTCTCATTTGACTGCGTTATACTAGTTCAGATGTCCAGTAAGGTTTATACTTCTTATGCTTACGCCCTTGGGAGGCTCTTTTTGGCAGCTGCTAGGATGTGGTACATTTGTTGTTGTATGTAGTATTAATGTATCAGTTCTAATGATTTGACTGAATCCAGCATCATTTCTCGGCATAGCGGTCCATTCTGCTTTACTGAAGTTCCAGGAAGGTTTTCCAAGGGACTTCTTTCATCTGTGGTGTTAAAATAGTTGTAAAACTGGCTATGGTCACTTCCCCCTTCCACATCTTCTAAACTTTGATTGTAACTATTTTCTGATATATCACGAAACATATGTCAGATCTGGGCCGCGTCGAGCTCGTGTGCCTGTGAAAGGTTTTTGCGATGGAGTTTTCCAAGTTCTGCAGTATCTTTAAGTTTGTACTGCTGCACAACTCCCAACCTCTATGCCCCTACTTTAAACTCGCCGTATCCTAGAACACATGGACTGTGGAGCATTACAATCACCACACAACAGTTTTTCTTTAGTATGGGGCTCAAAACTCATCAGACTTTTTGATGACGTCGGGGACAGTAAAGTTGTGTAGTGTGTACTTAATGTTATCTTTTGCCCCATAGATGTTTTTTTTGGGTGGTTCGATATCCGCTGTAGTTGTGTTACTGGCTTGGGTATCATTCTGTTAAGTCACTTGCCTTGGCACTTCAGCATTCACATTTGTACTGTGTATAACCCTGAGGTTTATTGTCTCAGATATTGTTTCCGTGGAAAGAGCTTGGTAGTGGGATTATATAAAAAGTAATAGGGGACTTAAGTGTACTGACTGAGATCAAGCTGTGAAGGTAATCTGTATCTATACGTGGTGTGTGTTACAGATAGGGCGTAGCTTTGAAACCACCATTTAGAACCTCAAATCAGACCTTATTATGTTTTATTGTGATGACTACGTTGTATGTCCTAGAGGTTAAAAATATGATTGCAGTGTAAGTTCACAACGAACTACCAACAGACAAGAATATTGAAAAACACAGTAATTAAGATCCACATCACCTTACAACACTATAACAAGCTCAGACATATATAAAACACTGCTAGAAGACTACTTAATAACCTCAATGTTTAACTGTAACTTATGTATTAAATTTCTTTCAATAAATATTAGATATCCTGATCCAACTACAAAGTGGAATTCAGAAATCAACAAATCAATTGTAAACACAAAGTATTATGTACAAAATTTATAACAAAGGTCCTTTTCCCAGACTTAGATCATATATTTACAATAGTAGTTTGGGTGGTGTTTGTATGAGTATTATGAGTAAAAAAATACTGGAGTTGAAGCTAGTATGTTGTTATGTCATCTACGACGTTCATGGTTGTTGTTACTTGTGGATATAATATTTGAAGGATTCACAGTTTCTTTTTATTGTCAAACAATAATCGGCCCTCTTGATTTAGTATTGACAGTCATTTTAAGTGGGTTATACAAGGGTGAGCTGATCTGGCTGACAAATTCTTAGCTCCAAAAGTTCGCGCATCAGAAAACTGGCGCCTCTGGCTCGCTTGCTTCTTCAGGATGGTATCTTATATACACCACTGGTCGATATCCTGGACTGAGCGTTCTGCTCTGCCTAGCCCTTCTGGATAACCAGCAAATCTCAGACCAGTAGCTGCTCTACTACTTCAGTACCTCACGGTCCCACAATTCAAGAAAATTTACACCATAACGTTGACTGTCGATGAATTCTGGCACATATTTTAGATCCGCCTTATCCCAGGGCTTTTAATTAGAAAAAGTTTAGCTTTGGAATTCTCAACGCACTTGATTCACACAAATTTATTTTTCAAAACTGGCCCTAACTGACGCTTCTATTTGTCTATATCTAACGTTCTTACCCATGAGACTCAGTTTTACAAAAGCATTGAAAAATGTTTTACCCATCCTACACGGTGCCCATTACAACAATAATAGTATTTGCATTACGACTAATAAGGTTTCGCCTTACATAATACTACCAGCCAATCAAATAGTATCTACTGTGTGCCGCATTTCCCCCTAAAGTCATTTTTTTCAAACTTCCATTATGAACAAATATGATCTTGTGCTGTCAGACCACCCCACTATATAATTTTGGCTATAATATTGTTAATTACTAGAATATTTGTTGTAACAAAATCATAACATTTTCTTTGGTCATCACGTCCCTAAGTACACGAATATATAAAGTTTAATGGGGCTAAGTGGCTTCGTTCAAATATGTATTATTTCTAGATATCTCGTAGTTTGTTGTTTACCACCTGATTCACTTCTATACCAAGGATGTCTTCTGTACTGTCAGACTAATTCAGGACAGCTTAGACATAAATCAGTAGAATGTCAGGTTTCCCAATAAGATTTTTCAAAACCTGTTTTCAAAACCTAACCTCGTAATCGTTAGTGTTTTTTATTTACTGTTTATTTGAAAAAATCAGTCTTCTTGCCTTTTTCGCGTGTGGATTGCGTTCACTTTTTATTCGCGGAGACACGTGTACAATTGCATCGTTTCCTCCGTGCATCTCTCTCTCTCTCTCTCTTCCTAAGCCCTCTGTCTTTTAGGTTAACGTAGTGTGTATAAAGACATTAATGCTAGTATTGTATCTAGGTCATTATATCATTTTGCTATCAAGATCCGTCTTAAGAAATACAGTACCAGTTTTATTTTTAAAACGCGTGTAGGCTTTTTACTATCGTACGTGGAAGCGTTACAGTTCATGGCAGACAAGTAGAAAAAGGGATTTCTTTTCACAAGCCATTATTGCTTCTACAACACAGTCTACCTATTGTGAAAGCACTGGTCTTTCACCATTCTTCTTTCTTTCGAGTGATTTATTTCTTTAGCCTTTACATTTATTTTCTAATTTATATATGTGGATTTTTTTTTTTTTATCGAATTTTTTCACCACAAGCTACTAAGTACTTGATGTTCGTGATAGTATTTTTGTAAGCTCAATTGTCTTGTTCATGTAGTCCCAGCCGATATTTTGTAAAATTTAAGGTTCCCCATTCGCTACTTTTTCACAAGAATACGCATGGATTTATCTCTCCTTGCGCGGCCTTGCTCTAACTCAAGGCGAACTTGCCCGACTCGTATGGAAAATGTTTTGTTTACTGTTCATTGCAGTATGTGGTTTGCTGCAGACACTGATACCTGATACCCTCTCAAAGAATGCAATTGCCTTTGTGTCACAATCCTTCCATCATATTGATTTAATTATTTGCCAAGTGTCCACTCATCATTTTTTGCTCTAAAATCAAAACCAAAATATGCTTTGGGGTTCAAAACATGGGTTCACTAGAGCTGCATGCCCCGCTAAGTCACAAGCGCTCAAGAGTTGAAAAGACAGGCCTCATTTCTTCTTCGTTCTGCGCTGAGTCATTTGCTGGCGTGTCAATCTTTCATCCTATGCCTTCACGATATGTCCCCAACACAACGTAGTTCTAGCATTTCCATTGAGTTTTAGTGCTTGAAGCCGTTCCCATGTCTCAGAGTTCTGCAAAATCTGACGATGGGTGCAATGTCAGGGTCGCACGGCACTCTTGCTTGCAGCTGGGACGTTTGGCAGGGCACCATATCCCTTCTAATTAAAGACCATAATTTATTACCATCACCAATTCAGATCCTTGGGTGAGGGAATTACGATGATTGTTACAGAGAAAGCTTTAGTAGGCAAGTAGAGAAGAGAAAAAGTAAGCATTTAACCCATGAGTGGTTTGGGTTGGTGTGTGGCCAAGCATGTCCACTCGCTGGTGGGAAAAGTATTGCGCCTGAACCTTAAAATGGAATCCCAAACAACTCCCGAACCCATTGAATATATCCGCCAGGCACTCAGTCGCCCCCGTAGCAAACTCTGTGAGAACGGGGTCACCTCGTGAAGGTGCTGCTATGGACACGGTTTGTGTCAGGAGAGGGCCATATGCCAGAAGCTTACTACAAGACAGTACTTCCCGGCGGATCACTGCACCTGCGATATGAGAGGCTATGTGTAACCTTCAACATCCATTGATTGATAGGGTGGACGTCGTGGCCCAAAATCCCTACATAGACCCCCAATTGGTGTATTTAAATAAACTAACTCCGAAAATATTTTTTGCGTATCCTAAAATTTTCCGAAATAATACTGGGCGTGTTAAAGACTCTGTACCTCCATTTCCCATCTCACAGGCAGAGAGGAGAAGCCAAGCCATTTAGGAGAATAGAGAGAATTATACTAGTATATGACGTGATTAATTACCATAAGTAATGATTACAGTTAAATTGTGCTAAACTTTAGATAGTCTATTCATAGATCCACTGTTCCCAGGAATCTCCTTTCTGAAAGTACTAAAACTCAGGTTTGTAAATTAACAATTAATACCATTTCAATCCTTCTATTCCTACCCAAGCACTAAATTATGAATGGTTGTACTTTTTTGTTGTTGTTTTTTGTTGTCTACCATCTTCCAGACCCCATCATAGTAACTGAACGTCATTTTGATTGCTTTTATTTTTGTGTTGACTTAATTTCTCTGAATCTCCATGTTTTCCCAGTGCAATGAAAGATCTTCTTGCTGTTTTGTATTCTTATTTATGATATCACTTCCTGTCAATCCAACTTTGTTAACATTGTTCTGCCAAGATATTTGTAAGATTCTACATCACTATAGTGGTGTTTCCTAATATATAATAAATCGCTCATAATATATATATATAATATCGCTATATATATATATAATAGATATATAATTAAATATATATATATAACTATATATAATCAATCGTTGGTGAAGCAAAATAACTTGGTTGTTGGGAAGTTGATGTTTCTCTTATGAACTCATTTTTAAATATGTAACTATAAAGATACATCTAAGTATCTCTATATATTGCTCAATTACCTTCGGCTATGGACTTTTTCTGAACACGAGTCTATTTTACATAGTCACAAATATTTTATCTCGTAAATAGTGGCGGGGTTATAAACTTTACAAAAACCGAGAACAATCAGTTTTTTTGTAGTTTTCTTCCTTAACTTGAACCTCCTATTTACCTCACCGCTATGACCACTGTAATTCTTGATTGAAGGTTACTGTCTTTCTATAGACTCATCCTTTTTCTCTAACTCTCTGGTCACCATTCGTGTACTCCTACGGCAGACCAAGGGAGATAATCGCCATAACATTTATTTCTGCCTCATGTAGTTTTGTTGCTGATAGCTTATTCTCTCCTAGCTGGATTAAAAAGGGGGGATGGTTGCACTGGATAGGTGAGGGTTGTGGACTGATCTATTCAGAAAGTTGCTAGAAATATTCCGTCCATATCTTTAAGGGGAGGTTAAACCCCCAAAATGAAAAACACAGAATTATAAGTTAATATCTATATCTGGTCATTTATACAAGCAAAATGACTGAATAAAAATACAAAACATTGAGGTATATACTAAAAACTTGCAATCTATGGCAGAAAAAACAGTGGAAAAAAGGCAAATTTTAGCTTTTTTTGGTATTTTGTTGCCCAAGATATCTCAAAATGTGAGTACAACTTGAGTTATGAAATTTGGCTGTTTCATTTGTTAATATATGATATGATTGTTACTAAAATAAATTTTGATTGGTTTGATATCTGAGTTTTTGGATTCAATTTAACATACCAATCGAAAAAAAGTTGAAATTTTTAAGGGGGGTATCTTAGCTATTTCTCAAACAGTTTTGTAGTTTTGAGTTAACATATATCCTTTATTTTAGTTTATTTTAATGAGCACTATGTGTACAGCATGTGGCCCAAAATTTACTGCTGTATCACTAATAGTTTTTGAAAAATCATGGGCAACGTGCCCACATTTGTGTGAAAAATGAGGTTTTGAGAAAATTAAGAAAAAAGGGAAGAATTACACTTTTACACAAAATTTACTCACCTCGGTATCCCCCTGCTATGTAGGAATCATCTCTGGTATTTTCCTTTATTGATTCCATGTTCTGTGTCATACTTTGCAGCTTACTTTTCATTAAATTCTTCATTTCAGCAGACTGTATGCGCTTTTCGTCAGTTTTCCGAAAAAGTACATTCTTTCTCTGGTAGACATGTACTATGCGGGGGGAAGCGATTGCTCTACCCTCAGCAGACTCAGTACATGTAGGAGAGGCTTTGCTCTCAATATATTCAAGATTAGGATACCCTTATCAGATATTAACTGACAATGGTTCACAATTCAGAGGGAAACTGATGGAGGAAGTTTTTAGGATTTTTCAAAATATTCTCGTCCGCACATTTTATCATCCACAATCGATTGGACAAGTGGAAAGATATAACGGGACTCTACTTACAATTTTACGTAAGCTCGCACAGGAAAACCAGAATCCTGTGATTCGTTCTTACCTGCAGCTTTATTTGTATATAAGGAGGTACCCTACCACTCTACTGAATACCTCCTGCCACGTTATTATTTCGATGACCCATCAAAGGACCCCATGGTTAATAAAAATTAAATAGTCAAAATTTATTTTTACACATGAAACTATGTTTGAAAAACTTGAATTCTGTTTGCTTCAGGGAAATGAATACAGTACCGAAAATTAAAATCCATGCATTACAAGCAATATAGCATCATAAATATACCAATTTGTATATTTTTACATATATAATTAGGTAAAAATACACTTACCTGACATACTTTAAAAATTTATATAAAATCATCCACAAAGGTTTAGTGAAAATAAACATACAGAAATGTGGGCAAATGAATGTACTTTCCAGTGCAATATGTATCTAAAATTTGATATTTTCATTAAGGTTACTTCTTTCATAGACTTCCTTTTTCTCTAACCTCCCCTTAAATTCGTGCACTGCTACGAAAAGATCAATCGCCATAACAAGCGGGTTTCAGGCCTCAACGGTTCATTATTGATACTTATTCACTAAGAACTGATTAAAGAAGGGGGGTTGGAAAGGGGGTTGTGGAGGCTGATCTATTCAGCCACTTAGAAATATTCCTTCGTATTTTCACTGAAAATTATTTTGATAATCTACACCGCCCATCATTGTGTGGAAGATACTTACAATTCTATGGTTTTTTTAATCGTCAAAATTATGTGATCCCATATAAAAGAAAGCGCTATTTGATGACAATGCAAATTTTG
This sequence comes from Oreohelix idahoensis, assembly GCA_024509875.1. Taxonomy (NCBI): domain Eukaryota; kingdom Metazoa; phylum Mollusca; class Gastropoda; order Stylommatophora; family Oreohelicidae; genus Oreohelix; species Oreohelix idahoensis. The sequence goes on along the minus strand of JAMPIV010006125.1, from coordinate 107,956 downwards.
TGTAGTAAACAATCAAAGGGAATAAGGAAGACTGCTTTACATGAACAGTAGAAACAGGGGTGAAACAAGGCTTGTACACTATGTCACCACTACTTTCTTTGTCCATAGCATATTGATTGGGGGTTTTATGACATGACGTCAATGCCCACAATTGAAAATTAAGCTATAAAAAAAAACAATTTGGAATCAAGGAAAATTCTTGGGGGACCTGGATTTCGCAGATGATGAATCATTCTGGCATTCCTAAAGCTTCCTCAACATAAATTGTTTGTTAAATTCTTCTGCCTCTAAAAATTTCGTGGTCTTCTTTTATACAATTGTGTTACCATTTATATTATAATTCGGTTTTGTAAACCACAGAACAGTTAAAGTTTCTTATTTAGGCAGTTTAAATGACTCAGGATGGTGACACAACAAGAGAAATCCAGACTGAGAATTGCTTTGGCAGATCTAGCGCCCTTCAATACGCAATTGACAAGCACTCTAACATTTGGCAAATTTAACGGACATTGAATAGGCATACCAGCTTCGTCTGTTTACGGAATTCAACATGTTATCTCAGACAGGCACAGACGGCTGTCAGAGTTGCTGAAACAAATAACACAAAATCATAACAGACACAAGCTGGTCAATAACATTTCGAGAACAGAATGTCTTAGAAAACTGGTAATGATAATATCAGATGGAAAGATAGATAAGATAGATAGATAGATAGACATAATAGATAGAGATAATACGAGATAATAGATAATAATATAGATAACTATATAATAAAAGACATATGATAATATGATCGACTATAATAAGGAAAAAGGACGATCATATATCGGTCATACAGAATGCAAAACAACAGAATACCACTACAGGACGCTCACTTGGTTCCTGATAGTAATAGATAGATAGATAATCAAATAGATAGACCAATAGATAACACTCATAAAGATAACAGATAATAAGAGATAGAAGAATAGTTGGGGCCTAAAATAAGATAGAAAACGAACGAACTTTATTTCCAAAGGGTTAAACCTTGGAGAGCACTGGTTTCTGCCTTATGCCCGTGTTTGGCGCTTATTGTAGACTATATATTATTATTCACATTTATTATTTTAGCATAATTAAGTTTTAAGAGTATTATAAAACATCATATTACATTTGCAATAATCATCATAATAAAAGTATGTTTTTAAAATATAAAAAAAAAATTATAATAATAATGAATTTAAAAAATGAAATAAAAACGAAAATACAAAATAAACAAACAACAACAAGACTGATAAAAACCGAATTCCTGTAAATTACAGTAAAATTAGTGATTTAGACATAATCATCAATTGGTGGTGTTATAAGAACTTCGTGTAAATCAAATTACTGCTACTGAATAACTAGGAACTCGGTGTTTTCTAGTGCACGGTAAGTGCTTGAGTCCCATGGACTCAGGGACATTTTTTTAGCCTTCAATACAAGGTCCATCATCAAGAGGTGGGGTAAACCAGTTACTTTCCCCGCTTTCTTTGCCTACCAAACTCAAGAGCAAATCAACTAGGTAGATAGTTAGATAGACATATACGAAAGCAATTAATTTGCGAAGAACGTTGAAAATCGGGCACAGTCCCCTCTTGCATTCTTCCTTCCTCTTGCTCATCTTTATTACTGTTACTCAAACATTACCAGCGTACTGAAAGTATTAATGTAAGGGCAGTGCAACATTTACAAGAAAGTATAACAGCATACATTAACAGTACCTGATCATAAAATTAAGAATATAAGTTTTTATAGAATATAATATTAAAGAATAAGTATAATTGTAATGAAACTAAGATCATCAGAGCATCCATACAGTATATTAGATAAAAGTACAACACAATCAGTTAGGGTGGCATATAATCAGAGCGCTCATAAAAGTATTTGAACAGTATACGATTGTATTAGTAAGGACTGTGCGTTTTTCAGGTCTTGGTAAGATTGTTCCAAAGATGAGCAGCTGAGTAAGCCAAACTAGTCTTAAAAAGTCTAGCCTGGCTTCGAACCTGTAATTTGTTTAAGCACTGATTACGTCTTTCATTATATTTTTTAAAATATACTTTGGTGCATTCTGTGACAGGATTTTGTGATATAAATATCCCTTTTTTAAAAACGGAAGCGCTTCCTGAGGTAAGTAATATTTGAAGATAATTATATAAATCTCATATACAAATGTGATTGGTGTTTATCAGCAACAAGGCGCATTGCGCTTTTTTGAAGCAAAGTGAGCCTTTTTGTGTTGGAAACAGAACAACCATCCCAGATTGTGGAACAATAGTCTAGATGCGTTGTATATGAGAATAAGTAGAACACTTTCCTTGCCTCCTCATACAGGAAATGTTTAATTTTGCTAATTGGTAAACTTTTTGTGCGGTTTAGCTTTGTGAGTGCATGTACATGTGAGTTCCAACTTAGGTGTTGGTCAAACAGTGATACCTAGAGTTCTGTGTTCATTTACGTTTTCAATTAGTGATGTTCCAATGAAGAGCTGAATGTTGTTTTCTGCAAGTTTTGTAGTTTTTATCTGGTTGATATTAACATACATTTTGTTTACTAATATTTTTTGCATACAATTCTCGTTGCTCCCACTTAATAAGATTATGTTATCGTTTTGTAAGATTGTTCTAGTGTGGTGCAACCTTTTCACTTGTATAGACAGTTACAGTCATCGCCAAACAGGTCAATGATGAGTGTTTTGAAGTATAGAGGAAAGATCATTAATGTATACGGTAAAGAGAAAAGAGAGTGCCGAGAATAGAGCCCTGAGAACACCTGTATTGACAACGGTTGGGTTCGGACAAGGAATTATTGTAAGACTATTTGTTGTTGTCTGTGTCTGACAGGAACGATTTAATTTAACTTTACCAGCTTAATATTTACTTTTCATTGTTTATAATTTTCTGATGAAATAAAGTGATCTATCATATCAAATGCTTTTTTGAAGTCTACAAAATTGCTCCACAATTATATTATCGTTATTGATTGTTTAGGTGCCAATTGTCTATCATCTTTTGTTCAGGCAGGCTGTGCATAATGACTTTGGTCTAAACCCCGACTGCAGCTGCCGATTAGCAGGTCATGTATTGACTAGTTGGTTGTAGTGTGTTTTGGTGATGTGTTTTTTAATACAGTGTTTGTACACAGCGACAATATAAGAGAGATGGGCCTAATAGTTATTAAGATTACTACTATCAGATGAACCTGATTTGAAAATGGATATGCTTTAGCGCTTTTAAAAGCAGATGGAAATAGCTCCTGCGATACATTGATTTATATATGTAAGTCAGTGAATCATTATGCAGGTGCGGCAAACGCAGTATTCGATTACTGATTCCATCAATCCCGATGATTATTTATCTTTCAAGGCCAAGTAATGTAGTTATAAACTTCGTTAACTGTTATAAAAGGGATGTCGGGTGGAATTGTGTTAGTACACTTTGTTCTCGCAGAACGTTGATAATTGCTTAAGTCACATGGGGAAGACGCAATGGTGGATTTTATATTGTTTGATGTCTCGCCTGAAAATGATTGCCTGTAGTCTGTACAAGAAAATGGCGTCGTCATTGGGAGAAGTAGGTGGGATCTGGAAAATTTCGTTTGTTCACTAAAAGTGTTGATTGCCTTCCATATCTCTTACTGTTTGTTTTAAACGCTGAAACTAATTCTAAAAGTAGTTTTTCTTTTCTCTGCTAATTAATTATTGTACTTTATTTCTTACTGTCCGATATGTATTGATATCCTTATTTTTATGCGCTCTATCTCTTTTGCCTCAAAGCGCAGTCACGAACTCATTGTGATCCATGGAGATTTTAATTTGCCTTTTCACGCGAATTTCTTTAGTAGGTGCATTCTTATTAATAAATACTATAAAAATGTGCTTGTCCAATTGCCGATGGCGTCATCAGATCAGGAATTGAAAAACGTTGGCGAGAGCCGCAGTTCGCAAATCATTCCAAAAAATAATTCACACAGTTGAAATTTTTAAGACTTATATTTTGAAAACTAAAGTGTTTATTTTTTTGGTGATTTGTACCCATTTTTTGCCCAAGTGGCAACAAATGGGATAATGGTCACTCATAGCAAACAGTAGGGAGGAACATTCTATAATGTTTTCTGACGGGTTTACATAGATGTGATCGATCAGTATGGATGACGTGTTGTTATCTACTCTGGTAGGTTTGTTACTATTTGTTTCATGTTGTACGATGCTATGATGTTGGTCCATGTTTGGTTTGGCTTATGCATATCGTATTAAAAATCACCAAGAAGAATAATTTCATTAACTGTAGTAATAACTTTATCCATCATGTTCGTGAAATCTTCAAACCATGTTGTTTTCCTACACTGGGGTTACGATAAAGAAATATCCGATTACAATAGATCTTTGCTTTGTGGCTTTACTTCTAACCATATGCATTCTATATCTATAGTCTCAAGATCGTTTCTGCGGCGATAACTGAGTAGAAATATAAACTGCTAGAACCTGTCTCTAATTGTCTACTTGAATCTCGCGAATCGTTTTTTAAAAACTCTGACCGCAATGTCATCGTCGGTTATTTTCTCATTCAGACGACTTTCGGAAAAAAACCAAAAACCTGGAAATTTTGGTTAAGAATTTGTGTGAGTTTGGGAATTTTACCTAAGAGATGGTGTACGTTCAAGTGGCCGGGCGGTAAAGCAATTGTACTTAGTAATTGTTCATAATTATCTGACATTTTTATGTGAAAGATGTTTTACTCGGAAATAGAAAATAAATAACTAATTAAACATCACGAAGTTGCTATAGAAGTGAGATTAATAGTAATAGTACATAAATGCACACCTTAATACAACAAATTACAAACAATTCAGATTAACTGTACTAGGTAAAAAATGTAAGAAAAACTGTCACACAACAAGCACTCCTATCCACACTGTGAAGGTAAACAACAAAAGTTAAGCTGCACCAAGAGAATAGACGGGCAGACAAACAAATAGATACCGAGAATAAATAAATAAAGCATTATCCGACAGTTACTGGTGTTACAGAGACGTCGACTTGTGAAGGGAACAGTCCACTGATAAATGTGAGGAGAGGGTTGTTGAAAATAAAAGCGGGATGGATTTGGCCGTAAAAGACGATTCATTTGGTAGTAGGTGTTCGAGGGATGTTGAGGTACTGTTGTTGGATGAAATGGATATCCGCCAGTAGGTACCTCCAAGTTGTAAGGTGCGTAGTTCCAAGAGGCATTTGCTGATGTAAAAGGTTTATGAAAGTGTGTTGGGTGTGCGGGGTGATATTATGGGAAAACCTGTGATGACAACGATGATGGTGGATCTCTCATTGGTGTCAGTGTGCGACAGCAGACGTGGTGAATTTCAGTAGGTGGACCCTTGAAAGTTGGTTGAATTGAATCTTTTACAGATCTTTGAGGATGGAGTGTCCTCAGGCCGTTGTTGTTGTTGAGGTTGGTCGTCGGTCGTAGAATGTTGCAGAAAGAGCCGATTTTATTGGATTTTCCTGCACATCTGTAGTTTCTAATAAGGGGTCTGTTTTGATACTCCTGATTGTGTGACATTGTTGTCTGGTTGGTGCTTGAAGTTTGTGGGTATTGACGGAAACTCAAGGTCTAAATTGCATAATTAGGAGTAGCTGGTTACATTCGTGTCGTTTTGAAAGATACCTGGATGCTGATGTGCTGGCTGTGCCTATGAGGGTGTTCTTCTGGAAATTTGAATTTTTCTTGCCAATTTACTGGTTCCTTGATCGGATAAGGAAATGTTGCCGCTATAAAAGATGCTTCCTAGGTAGCTCCGATGTGGCAAGGAACGGAGAGAGTGTTCTATAAATGTGTGGTGGCGTCCTGGAACGCAATGCTTTTTCAATTTTGTGTTGTTCATCTCAACAGGGTTCCTATAACGTACACGAACTGGACGCCTAATCGCTGAAAAATATACCTTTGCATTTGGCACCAGGAACTGGACGGTACTCGTGATTTGATTTAGCTCTGTTTGTGCAATTTCGTTATGCTTTAGCGCGTCCGACAGACCAATGTGGCCCCTGGCTACATCAAGATCAGTTTTCATATCTTTTAAGGAGAGTCAGTAGATCCTGCGCAGTATGCCCAATTTTTTGTAGCGAAAACAGTGACCTTGTCTATATCTGCTGTTACTAATTGACATTTTGAAGGTCCCTTCACATTTTGTCACCAAAGATGAAGTGTTTTTCCTTCTATTTGAAAGACGTGTGTGTGTGCCGGTGGCAGTTCGTGCTGTTCATTGTGTTTTGAACTATGCTGGGATTGTGTGTAAGTTTCTTGCTGTGATGTGAATTGGCTGTCGGCAGTGGGGGGCTGCCGAGTAGAAATCTGGACAGGGGATTCTGCTCACGTCTGCAGGGAATCCCAGAATGCACAGGTCGTGGTCTTCTTTATGGCTCGGTTCAGCTTGTGTCGTATTTTGTACTTCACTACCGTCGGAATTTCCCTCTGAGCTTGTGTTTGTGTTACTCTGTCTGTATTTATTCTTCTGCTGTGTGTTCTTTCTTTCTGTTGTTCAGACTCGTTTCTCTCACAGCTATTTTTGAGGGACATGTGGTCCAGCCAATGGGAGCTGCTCGTAAGCTTTTTTGATGCTGCTCAGCTCTGCTTTTAGTAACTCCATCTCTGATAATATTATTAAAAATTGATCTTGTGACGAGTGCATAGGTAATGTACGAGAGGATGTTGTTGGACTACTGTCAAAGGTGCTTGATAGGTGTTCACTGTCTCTGTTGATGTCATCTTGTATCACTAACGCTGGTTGACTTGGTTTTGTCTGTGGACATCTTTTTGCACTCTTTATTGGAGTTTATTTTTTGTTGTGATATCAGCGGAAACAGGTGGAATGTGTAATTGCTAACTTCTTAGATTTAGAAGTTTTGCAGGAATACTTTTGAACTGGCACATTTGATATGATGGCCTCTCGACTGACTCCAGCAGTAATTTGCTGATTTCCATAAATTGTTTCAGGTCCGTACTAACCCAAATCTTTAATTAGCGCACTCTGCACACTGTATCATTACTTTATTTGTTGTGTTATAGAAATGAAGGACAACCTCTCCTGTTGGAAATAACACTTCCTACATATGAACCATAGCGCCAGTCCTTGCTTCAATTCATCAGTTGCACTAGATTCATAGTGTGCCCTTAGACAGACTACGTAATGCTTCATATTCGATTAAGTAGAAAACGTAAGAATCGCACAACTGGTTATTGTTCTTATAAGATAATGTTACGCATGGCGTGTATAGCGTGCTGGTCTTCAAACTTCGAGTTTTCTTTTTAACCGCTTTAGTAACATTTCATAATGTAGTCCTTCTGTTTGGCACCTTTTAGTGTTCGGTCGGGGTTGTACCGACCAAATTTACGTGTAGCATTGTGAATGAGGAACTGTAAATGACCAGTGCGTATTTTAATGGTGTGAAAAGTGGTCAATTGTAGTCGTTCACTCATCCACTCTAGTTTGACAGCTTGACTCGGTCGACACACATATTTACCGATGACCAATTTCCTAAAGCCACGGTTCTCTGACATTCCGTAGGATGTAATAAAACATCCATTTCTTCGGCTACCCCAATTATCAGTGCTGACCATGTGGAACGTTTAGTAATTACAAACACAAAAGCGACTTACTATACTTATAATAGAAGATATATGCTTGTCTTCATTTTTTCCTAAAAATCACATTTCCTATTCATATGAAACACAATAATATTGTATTTCACGATAAAGCAACTAACATTATGTACACTAGTGATATAAAAAATCCTTCAGAATACTGCTAGATATAGCAGTTTAAAATAAAAATGTAAGGACTCCACAAAAAACACGTCCCGCCACGCTAAGGTATGATAATGTGAAATAGTTTCATTGATTCTTAACCCAAACTTCTATCCCAGATTCTTTTGCTTGTGTGATTGTTGTTACGTTGACCTTGTGTATGTTCTTGACTTAATGATGACACCGTAATGTTCCTGTCTTAGTGACGCTGACAGTAATTGTAGGCCCAGTACATTTGCGCCCTACCTTGTTCCTATGACCACTAAATGATGAGATCAAATATCTGACAACTATAATACTTTGGAAAGGACTTGAACGACTCAAAACTGACAACCAAAGTTCTTTATTAGTTGTCAAGGAACATATTCACAAATTGGCTACCTCTGAAGCCTGATTATCAATAATATTACATATGATCTGAGATCTCATTGATGATCACTCTCAAATACATCACTCACTACTGCACTGGTCAGGAACTAATGTTATTATATCTCTTGATTAGCTCAGGATCTCTGCTGTCTTCTTTGTTTTTCTATCCACCCCACCCTACTACACATACTCTACTGATTAATGCGGCTGATTCTTGGTAGATGGTCGTTACGGTTAGTCTAATTTCTAACCCGCTCTCAGCTGACGACCATTGAAGAGTGATCTCCCCTCTTCACTTCGCCCACTTATTTCTCGTGCTCCGGTGACGTCAGAGCTAAGTCTTACTACTCATAAATTATTCTTACTTAGTCATATCTCAGTTCTTTCCCTTTCCTATCACATTACCTCCCCTATCCTAAAAAAAGATTTGTCCCTGAGGACAAATTTTTGTCTACTTCCTTGACCAGTACTACTATAGCTACACACTTAAATCAAACATATCCTCATTCTCCTCACATGGAGTAATCCATTTTGTGTTCCTCATCATCTTCTTACTACCTCATCCTATTGTAATCATATGATGCTGACCACAAAACATAATCTGTAATCACTACTAACTGTGACCTATTTATACCTTGTACACTTCTTTCATCCACAACTTATTATATCTTTCACACTCCATTTTTACTCTGAACCTCATCATTCCCTACTTTATTTCTGAGCTCAACATGTTTTTCATTAGCTGTCATATCCAAATCTATTTGTCTACCATTGTAAGTCATTCCATCATGACATACCGAACATCATCCTACCCGTACTCACTTTCTTATTTACTTTTTCTGCAGCTAACACGTTTTCACACAATATACTGTAACTGCCTGTTACATTTTATAATATATACAATCGTTTGTGACCCATTTAAACATCGTGGTGTCACTGATCCCTTTTTTCTTTCTATCCCCCCTGGCTAAACTTCCACCTATCTTGGGACCTAAAAAAAATTATGTGGTCCCCTTATACGAACTACTTGCGTTTCCGTATCGTTTATCTATTCCTAACTTTTAATCTTCTTTCTATTTCTTTATCTTCACTAGCCTGTGCACTCATCTGTCCTGCTTTCCGTATTCGTGTATTTCAATTTCTTTCTTGCCTACTCTTTTGTTCCTCATAACATTCTGCCCTTTTTCGTAAACCTTCTATTACTATATTAGTTCAATCCAGAACTCACATTCACCTCTTGTAATCTCTCTTATAATTCCTCCGTTATATGTTCGTTACCTTCTGGTTTCTTGTAGAACCTTTCTCTATATCTCTGCATTACAAATGGCTTCTTCCAACATACTTATTGTGTACCTCCATGTATCTCTCTGTTATATCTCTATATGGTTTCGCAAAACTTTATTGTCTCTGCCATTTCTTCCTCCCTTATCCATTATTTTCGTTCCATCTGGAACAGTATCCCTAAATACTCTTGTCTGTCATCCCCCTACCGATCTCCAACCCTTTTGCCACTGTCACCCTGGCTTCTTAATTACTCCTATACTCCAAGCTTCTCAATTCTCCCATACTCGCTATTTTCCTCATGGTTTATCTTCACCATTTTCCTTCCCCTTACCTCTTCTGACATTACCCATGTCTTTTCTTTCTCTTCTATTATCGGCAATCTCCCACTGCCTCTACTCTGTCCTCTCTACACCCTTCGCACCCTTATCTTCACTCTATCCTTCTTGTTTCCTCTAATTGGACTGTGATTCTCCAATTTCTCAAATATACCCCTCTCTATTCATTTCCAAATATTTTCTCACCATCCTACCGTCTTGCACTCAAAATCTCATTACTCCTTCATCCATTATTCCTCCACATTTTTTCCTCCTGTACTTCACAAGTACCCTATGGTCAGGTGTACTTCAGTTTACCTCATAATATACGGTGGTATTAGACTCAATCATAACTTGTCTCCTAATAAGACTAGACAACTCGCGCGCAATCTTGTACCGTTATGTTATGCTATACATCTACTCTCCATGGCCACCTCCTAAACTCTCTATTCCTTTTTCTAACTTACTCAATAAATTCGAAAAAAAAACCATCAGTAGGTACTGGCCATCCTTGCTCTTGAGCGACCGCTAATGTCCCATCTGTATTTCTATTATTCTTGCGTCTCCTCTACATACCAAATCCTAAACCACGTTCAACACTTTGCTTCCCTCTCTCCCTCTGTATCTCGTGTATCGCCCGAGTTTCTCTCAACCTCAGTTTAACTTCTATACTTCACTCAACCGTTTGCTTCGGTTTCTCTCTTCTAATGTTTTCTTATCACCATTCATTTGCCCTGAGTTTCCCTTCAGGTTTCTCTACTCTTTTTAACTCGTCTTCTACCTTTGACCTCTACTTATATAATGTTCTCGCTGTGTCCTTAATTGCAATCCGTTGTTCTTCTAGATGCTCTGACACTGCTACTAAATTGATTGCGTTCTCTGTTTCTATACCTATTCTTTCACCGTTTTTCTCACTGGAATTCTTTGATTTTGTCTTATTTCTCTTCTGCTACTCACTTCTTCACCTCCTCCTTCTCGGCCTCCCGGCTCTTGGATCAGTACTCCCTTTCGTTCCGTTATTTACCCCTCCTAATCTCTTCCTCTCTGCTTCATAAGTTCTCAGCCTATCTTTAGACTCTTGTATCGGTATTCCCCCTCGAATCCGTATTTCTGTCTCTCATCCGTTTTTTCAACGTCTTCATATTTTCTAATCCACTTTTTTCGTCCACAACGTTTTTACATCCCTCGTTCTGTCTTCTATTACTATAATCCTGTCGTTATTCTTCTTCACAAGATCTCACATCAGACCTGTTCTATTCTAACACTGTCCTCAACCTTTTCGAGGCGCCTTCTAATAAACTCAAATAAATTGTCTGTTGGACTGACCCACAATCTCTTCGTCTTTTGTGTACTCCCTTCCTCTATCTCTCTTCTATGAAATCTCCGTTTGCTACATGTCTGTGACGCTCGACACTCCTCGGCGGTACAACATACATGAGTCCTGAGTCACTTGAACATCCATACACTAATCTGGAGTCTTCTCTGTTCTGCTCCTATTTTCTACATAAATTAATCGTTTTCCGACCCACTTTCCTCGGTGCTCGGGTCTATCGTCCTCTTGTATTTTCCCTGTGTCTGCCTCTCCACTTCGGGCGTACCTGCATTTGTGCTGTATTTTCTATATATTCACGTGTGGCATATTGTATTCTGGACGAATCGACGGATGACGTATAATAATCTCGTTCTTTCCACGTCTAATTTCTCTCGCCCTGTCCTCCATGATATGTCCTGTTTGTTCATTTTCATTCTTCCATCTCTTCCTTCCTGCTGATTTCTCTTGTTGCCTTCTTCCGCTTCTGCATCTGAAGTAATTGGTTTCTCTTTGCATCATGCTACATTATTTTTCTCTCTCTTGCAATCTCTGTACTTATTCCATTGTGTGCGGAATGTCCTCTTCGCTCTCTGAGTAATATCGCTTCACCATTTCTTAAACCTCCTTAATCTTCTATCTGATAAAGTTCTGTCACCATTTCTCTCTCCGGACGTTCTCCGCACTGATCATGCTGTACATTCTTCTTCTTCTTCCTCTTATTTCCACCTCTGTCTACTTTTCTCTGTCCCTATTCTCTTCTGTATCCTGTTTGTCCTCCCCCATCCCTTTCTCTCTTTCATCTCTCTCCTGTTTCTTTTGTAAATCGTTAAATATATCCCAGTTCTTTGGTTTGGGTTTTTTAGGTTGTGTATTATGTGTATCCCGCGCACTAATGACTATAACGACAATTTCACCTGCTCCTGGTGTGTATGACTCGTCTGGGAGTTTACTTTCTTCTGATGTAGCCATCGTTTGTGTCCCTCTGGTACCACTACTTAATAGTTCTTCCTCTTGTTCTGTTCCTGCGGTGGTATGTCTACTAGGTTTCTTGTTTGTAACCTTACGAATGTTGTACATGCGGACTTGATGGTTTTATTTTGACTCTCTTGTATTTCCATATCTTGATATGTTGTTATCTGAAAGGGCGTCGTTAACACCTGCCTATTTCGGAATCCAGTTTCTGGGTCTAATTATTCCACTCCTAAAGTGTTTTCCTATAGAACACTATGTCTCCAGGCTTGAAATTCCTGTGCAACTGCATTTTTTATTCGCTTTCCTTTGCCTCCTTATCAAAAAATATTCTTGATGTTCCTTTGTGCTAAGGTGTGTGCTCTGTGCTTTTCCTCGGACTATATTTCCATGGGTCCTCTCCCCTATATTTCTCCTTGGCTGCAGTATAGTTGTCCATTTGCAACACTGATTCCCTGCCGTACATCATATATATAAAACGAGCGACATTTTTGTAGTTTCCACTAGTGTTCATACGGGGACTATCTCTATAGTGGCTGCAGTTAAATAACAGATCCCCATAATTGCGGGGGTCTTTTCTTCTACTACTTCCTTAGCTATGATGGTTATGTAAGAGTGAAATGGAGGCAGTTCTCGTCTCTTTCTATTTTTCTGGGGCCGATAAACAAAGTCCTAATATGTTTAATGTTCCACTGATCTACAATTTCTGGAACTGCTGTTCCTGTAAACACCCTTGCCATTGTCCTTAAGTCATGGATAAAGGACATCGTGTCGAGGATAAATTCCCTAGTTATTAATTTGCAATATGTTGTTAGCTGTGGCCTCGCTGAGTGGATATGGTTCTGGTCAACCTGATAGCATATCCATTGTATATAGTATATATTTATTTATTCCCCATTAATGTTGTTGGATGAGGTCCAGACATATCCATGCTGATCTTCTCCATTGTATAATTTGGCGTATCCATCTCTTGGGTGGGGCTATACTTCAATGCTCTCAAGTTCCGTGTTTTACATGTGATGCACTGGTCCACATAAGATACTATATCACTATTCATCATGTGCCAATAATATATCTTTTTAATGACGGTCTTAACGTCTTGTCTTTTCCCTATATGACCGTTATGTCATGATAAGCTTTGAGTACTTTCCTTACAAAATGTTTGGGAATATATTTCTTCGGCAAACCATCTCCTTTCGGGTTAATGTATTCCGTTACATTGTCCACAAGATTTATCCTACAGTTCTTTGCCCCTTTATCTTCGTTCCATATTTTCCTTTTCATCCGCCTAATCTCTGGATCTTTGTCCTGCTCCTTCTTGAAGTCGATAACTCCCAGTTGTGGAACTTCTTATGACTGAACCTCATCCGTTCCTGATATTGCCTGTGTCTCCATTCTATTGGAATTTATTATGCTGATCTGTTTGAAACGATCATCTATCTCCGTCGTATCATCCCCTTCTATTGTCATCCCATTCTGATACGGTATTCTTGACAATAAATCCGTGCACGTATTGTGGGTACCTTTGATGTATTCTATTTTCATATAGCTTTGTAAGTTCCTTGGCTGATCTTTCGCTTTAGTTAACCATGTCACTAGTGGCTGATGGTCTGTTTTAACCGTAAATGGCATTCCCCTTAGGTAAAAGTCCAATTTCTGTACTGAATAATGGATGGCAAATGCCTCTTTCTCTATTGTAGGCCATTTCCGCTGCGTTTTGCTCAGCGCATGTGATAGAAATCACTAGAGGTTTTCTCATTTCTCACGTTCTTCAAAACTGGTTCCTCATCTTCCTTTGCCGGTTGCACTAAACATGCCCTATCGCTGCATCTGATGCATCAGTATACAATATCATTTCCTTGTTCGGGTCTGGATGTGCTAGATATGGGATTTATGTTAATGCGTTCTTGAGGTACTCAAAAGCTCTCGTGCAGTCTGGTCTCCATTTGAACCGGGCAAATTTCCTTGTGTGGCGTATCAAGGGTTCCTCTGCTTGTGAAAAATTTACGATATGGTTCCGAAAATACCCACATGTTCCTAAGAATCCCCTCGTTTGGCGGACATTTGTTGGTGCTGGCATTTGTCTGATGGCTCGTACTTTCTCTTCATCTGGTCTAACCCCTTTCCTACTGATTACAAACCCTAAGTATTTAATCTCTTTCTGTATGAAGTTGCACTTGCTCAGTTCAAGTTTCACATGGTGATGTCGTAATCTATTAAGTACTTTCTCTACATGGTATAGATGATCTTCCATCGACCCCGTCGTATGTACCAGTATATCATCAATGTATGCTGTAGCGAATGCTTGCATTCCCTTGAAGTACTTCGTTCATTAATGCCATATATGTCGTCGGGCTTCCCTTCAATCAAAAGGCATCACGTTTTCCAAGAAAACGTTCCAACATGTGTGCAAAAGGTGCGCTTCCTTTTGGCGTCTGGTGACATTGGGATGCACCAGAATCCTGACCTCGCATCTAAAGTTGTAAACCATTGTGACTTCCCCAAGTGTTGCCAATATGTCATCTATTCTGGGCATCTGATACGATATCGTTTTTGTAATCTTGTTTAACGCCGGTAGTCGCAACAAAATCTGTTGGTTCGTCTTTCTTCTCAACAATGGACTATCGGTGATGCCACCACTCTGTACCTGGACCGTTCGATTATCCCGCCTGTAACATGTCTTGTATCGCTCGTTCCTTCTACCTGTCTGTTGTTTAGTGGCGTAACGAATATGGTCTCATGCTAATAGGCTATTGTCACGTCGTGTTTCATCTATTTCCCATCTGGACTGATGTCTTATTCTCCCTAAGCTCCACTGTCAACTCCAGCGCCAAATAACATCATGATGTATCGTGATAAAAGGTCATGTATTTCTTTTGTTTTTGGGGTCTGTTCTTATCTGTGGTCTTAATACTCGTTCATCCTTCTTATTCTGTTCTAGTTGTATATTTCGTCCCTACCATTCTATCTCTTTGTTGAATGCTTTCCAGTTCATATAACACTTCCTATACATATGGTTATCTCTGAGCAAGGTTGTCGACTCCTTCCTTGAACCATTTCTATCCTATGTACTCAGATCGTATGTGTAAATACGGTCTGTGACAATTGTTTGTCCCAATCTGGTGTCTCTTTACCTGTATTCCTCTGCGATTGTTGTTTTCTATTGCTCATCTCTTTCCCTCCAACATGCGTTCATGTTCTCTACACGTAGGGAAAAATATGGTATTCATATAATCCCGTCTTATGATTAGCCTACCACATCCTTGTGTTTTTTTTTTTACTATCCGGAACCAACTGTTATATCTTTCCATTTCTTTGTGGTTATCCTGACCATTGTCTGCGGTCTACAGTGTGTGAATGTGTTGTAAATATCCCACAATAGAAATCCTCTAGGTATCACCGTGACATGCTTTGTGCGTATCCCAAAAATCACAGAGATCTAGCTGCATTTAAGAACGATAGCATCCTTGCTATGTCTTATCTTTCTTTGGATTCAACTAGTTGGACCGTCTGTTTCAAATATTATATTAATATGGTGACATCTTAATTTTTCCTGTGATAACTTTTCATGTTCACCGTATTTCGGACGTAAAAGTAATCGACTTCTGTAATCTTATCACTGATTGCGAATGTTTATCATCCTGATGTCAATGTATTCGTCTTGAATCCTTAAATTTCAGTATATCAAAATAACAATCTTACGCTGTATCTTCTTCAATAAATATCCCTGCCCTAATATGGCAATTCCGTTGACTACCTTTCACTATACAAAAGTTTGCATAATGACTTCGTTCCAAATGTTAAACACGTAGCGCTTGACATTACCATTCACCTTAATCCTTTTCACCTGACACTGACGTGAGTTGCATGCTGTTTTTTTTCAATTTGGGTGGCTGACGTAGCTGTTTTTACAACCCAAATCTTAATAAAGCTAACACTTAGCGCCTGAATCCAAAGAGACTTCTGATGTTTTCTTGTCCACTTTTGTTATCTTACATGACTGCGGCTCTGTACTGGATACGTTTCCGGTCACTGTTAATATATCTCCATTCTGTTTCTTATCCTTGGTTTTATTTCCCATAGGTTACCTGATTTTATTCTCCCTGAGATACTCTGTTATTTAATACCTACAAATGTCAGTCTCCTTACGTGAGTAGGTCGGGCCCTTTTCCCTGACCTCTTTGTATCTCACTGATAACGAGGAGTCTCCGATTAGCCTTCGTGCGGTGCGTGAATTGTGTGTGATCCTTGTGGTGTGGGTGTTTTGAGGTTGACAACCAGGTGTCGTCCATGTACCTACACCATAGCACTTTGCGTCGGACAATACGATACATCCCATATGTGTAGCCCTACTGCTTTTGATTCCTGAGTGGTGGTCTACATGTTACTCACGCTAGCTATGTGTCCACGAGATGGACTGTTATAGCTTTACATTATCTTGCACACATCGGCGTCCGCTGTGTCTCCCTCATGACCAGTTCACTCGACCTCGACATCCATCTATCTCCATTGAGCTACCTATCTATCAACCCTTGCCTGTTCTACTATCAACTACAATCCTTGCTACATTATGTTTTCTTCTGCAATGCAGATGCCATTGGGTCTTTCTTACGTCTTATGTTCTTTACTTATTAAGGTGGAGGTTTGATGGCATTCATATATAATTCCGTCTAGAGACTACAGATCAATTGCGTAATTCATTTTCATTGTCTGTCTATCGTTTAAGCTGGATATAACTTCTTACTATGATTGCCTTAAAATTATGTCAGTAGACATACTGTATCATTTCTTCTTTGCATTTGTTTTTTCTTCTTAGTTTCTGCACTTCCTAGGTGGATCTCTTGTTTTTTTTGTTTTTTTTTGGTAATGGCAAGCAGCTATTACCGTGGGGCGGTAAACTTCTCAGGTTCACTTTATCTTATGTCAAGCGTCGCGACATTGTTTTTTCGTGTGCTATCCATTTATTTCTTGTACAGATACAGGTGTCATCGACATTCTGGCGCAAATTTTCGATGATTTAGGAGTCTACCAATTGCTGCATGGGTCGGTCTGGAAGCCGCATAGTCCTGGTCGACGAAACTACTTCAATTGTACACTCGCCAGGTCTCGATGTTTAATCCAGTCATATCCAGGTCGACGAAAAATCCTCAAATTGTTTTCACGTCACGGGTTTGAGTCTGAATTTCTCACGGTCAGCCTGTGCGGTGTTGTAAACACTACGCTTGCGGGCTCCCTTCATATTGTCCAATTTCTCCTTCATCTTCAACTATTACTGTTTGTAATTCTGGCCTATGATTCTCCTCTGGCAACTGTGTATAATCCTATCTTATCTACATGAAAATCAAGCCTACTAAATGATATGCTGGTAAGAAATAGCATAACATATCTATTTTATATTGTCTGTGGCCTGATCAGATAAAAGAATATCTCTCTATTTGTCTGAGCAGGCCTTACATTCAGTTTACGATTTAACCATGAAAACGCTGGTCTCAACACATTACCTCTTTCACATTGGTTCAGTTTGGTTATTCTCTATCTAACTTATTCAATGTTCAGAATATCTGTCTCGTAATACGCCTACTGTTTCTGTCTGTTTGTTCCATTTTAGCCCTGAAAATCAAAAATAATTTATGTTAAGTGGGGACTCTTCTTGGGCTCTGAAAATTTTTTTTCTAGTTAATTATTCTTGGTGTTGTAACAAAACAAATTATTATTCATAGCAAAATCTCTATAATTAAAAAAATATGAAGGAAATTAATAATACACGAATAGGTTCAAAGTTGTATAAAACAATACATACTACTTAATTATATACTACCTAACTTACACTGTATCCGGACGTTGGTTCCTGTAATGAATGTGTCTTTTTTACCGGGACTGTTGACATGAGTGTGCGACACTGTTTTTATTTCGTTCTTTCTTCCTTGTTGTCGTCTGTGTTATGAGCGGCTGTGTTGATACTTGCTACACTGTTTCATTGAGGGATCACTCTTGGTCAGTGATGTTTGACCCCGTACCCCGAACTGTGGAATTAAGTTTGTAAAAAGAAATGTATCTTCGTCACATTATGACTTGGGTTCCTTCGTTTGGACCTTGTCACGCTCGGCTGCTCTTCATAAAGTCTCGGCACGTAAACTGTCTTGTTTTTTTTTCAATGTTGACTTGAATTCACGCTTCGTTGATCTCGACGTTGTTTTTTTTTTTTCAATCGCTTACGTTTTGTCCATTACACTGTTTTTGTGACATTCTTAATCTTCCCACTAGTTGTCTTTGGCTTCATAAAGAATTGTGCCCTATTATAAATCACACATGAGTTGTCCCACACGTGGTCACCTGCACCAAAACAAAATGTGTGATAGTTTCATTTGATTCTCAACCCAACTTCTAACCCAGATTCTTTTGCTTGGGTGATTGTTGTTATGTTGACCCTTGTGTATGTTTCTTGACTTAATGATGACCCGTAATGTTCCTGTCATTATGTTCGCTGACAGTAATTGTAGGTCCAGTACGTTTGTGGCCTACCTTGTTCCTTTGACCACGGAATGAGATCAAGTTATATGACAACTATAATACCTGGAAGGACTTGGCGACTCAAAACTGACAACCAAAGTGCTTTATTAGATGTCAAGGAACATATTCACAAATTGGCTACCTCTGAGCCTGATTATCAATAAATATGATATGAGACTTCATTGATGACACTCCTACATCCACTTACTGCACTGGTTCAAGGAACTAATGTTTATTATATCTCTTGATTAGCTCAGGATCTCTGCTGTCTTCTTCGTTATTCTATTCCACCCATCACTACAACACATCTCTCCTGATTAATGGGCTGTTCTCCATCTATTAAAGTAAGCTTCGAAGTATTGTCTGGGTAAACTTCCAGTGCTGGTAACTTATTCTTAGCTCTAAACTGTTCCTAGTCAAATGGTGTACACGTCCGATACTGACTACAGTTCTAACACTTTTCTTTGTCTATCCACGCTCGTTAAATATGCGGTGTTTACATACCCCAGGATGAAATCTGCTGGCGTTATTTGCTGGACACCGCTCGACATGAAAAACCTATTTGTTCTGGAAAATATCTTGCATCAGTCTTCTTCTCTTCTTCTCTGCAGCAGTACCATAAGCAAATCATGGCACTTCAGCTGTCCATAACATGGTAGATGGTCGTTACGGTTAGTCTAATTTCTAACCCGCTCTCAGCTGACGACCATTGAAGAGTGATCTCCCCTCTTCACTTCGCCCACTTATTTCTCGTGCTCCGGTGACGTCAGAGCTAAGTCTTACTACTCATAAATTATTCTTACTTAGTCATATCTCAGTTCTTTCCCTTTCCTATCACAATAATGTAGTCAGAGATAGATAGATAGATAGATAGATAGATAGATAGATAGATAGATAGATAGATAGTTGGATAGATAGATAGATAGATAGATAGATAGATAGATAGATAGATAGATAGATAGATAGATAGATAGATAGATAGATAGATAGATAGATAGATAGATAGATAGATAGATAGATAGATAGATAGATAGATAGATAGATAGATAGATAGATAGATAGATAGATAGATAGATAGATGGATGGATGGGTGGATGGATGGATAGATGGAAAAATAGGAATAGATATGGATAGATAGGATGGATGGAATAGATTAGGATAGATAAGACCAGATAGAAAGATAGAAGATAGATCCAGGATAAGATAGATAGATATGATAGACCGAGATCAGATAGATTAGATAGATAGATCGATAGATAGATAGATAGATAGATAGATAAGATAGTTTCAACGGCTATTGATTTGACTATTATCGAATCGAGTCCGTCATTATCGAGGTAGTTCATGTATTTGTGCACGCTGCCTTCCGAAATATTACCAACATCTACACTGTCGTTGTCTCCATGTTGAATAGCCTAGCGTATCCATCTCGACGCTAAAGTGTACCACGCTGGCTTTTCAGGTGGTCAGTTTTATTTCCTCCACGGGGTTGCGCGGTGTATAAATGTTTGAATTACCGCCAAGAATCGCATCCAGACCTCACTGCAGTCAGTGTGATACGTAAAAATTGATTGTCATTCCTCATGATTTGAGAGTTTAAAGTTTCATGTGATACTAGCAATGATTAGCATTGCGTAATACTTACAATGTTAGCAAGTCGTAAAAACAGTCAACCTTATGATACCAATATTTTCCATGTTTTGTAAAACAAAGTAATTAACCAGGACAAACCAACATTTTGTTTAGTTTATTTGTGTCGGGTGGGGTGTATGTTTGTGTGAATCTTTTAGTGGGGGGGGGATGTTGTGGGGGGGGTGATTTCAAGCAATAAACATTGCTGGCTCACTGTCCCTCGGTAATTATTTATGATAAAACAATTCCAAACGCTGTTTCAATCTCCATAGATTTATATAGCAAAACCAACGTCACAATGAGGGTAGTATCTATGCGGTCACCACATAGGACACATCAAATTCCCTAGTATTTACACAACCACTCTGGTACTCAGAAAAATGCAACATCAACAAATTACTTCATACTAAATCCGCATTCACAAAACACATTCACTGAGTCCTTTAAATCGCACATCCACCCCTTCTCTTCCTTTACGCTACACGCTGTCTACTGGCTGCCTAACACACATTCCTGTCCATTTCGTCCTAACTTCGGCCATTTCATGTTCTACCAAACAACACGTGAAAATCTTCCACACTTCACTGAGCTTCATTAAATTTGCACCTACCGCAACATCTTGACTGCACGTGTCATGATATTCCAGCACTCAGAATCTTCGCTTGTGGCAAAATTACTCTCTACAGCGGCAAGCAAACAACAAAGCTAACAAACATTTATTATACAGCGAACAAACCGAATAAAACACTCCTGACACATAACTTACTATAATCTCGTAAGTTAACTGTGCAAAGTCCAATTTATGCCAACAATCTGTGAAACTAATTATTGCCTTAAAATTCAGCATTTTAATGAACAACGCCCGTACTTAGAAACTAATCAACTTCCGGTCAAGGTATACGGTCTGTTGATGGATGTGGGAGACGGTTGGGATTCACAACAATGAATTGCGTATATATTACCAATATTTAATATTGACGCCAAAATTGTATAATATGGAATGCAAGTCTGCCTTTAGAAAATGAAATATACCTTTTTTTTTTTTTTTTTTTTTTCCTCGCTTGAAAGGTCGCAATTTTTTCCTGCATGATCGGTAGCCCTTTTCCCGACTAAACCGGCCCTAGGTAAGAACCACATATTCTGTCCCAACAACAAGAAGCTCATGACAACACGTGTCAACTTGTTCAGTGATTCCTCCCTGTTGGTTTATGGGCGACACAAGAGACCCTAATGCAACCCACCATGAATGTAACTGAGTATTCTGGATTCCCGCCGTGTCTGTCTTAGACAGCTTAGATACCCAGCTCCCAAAAGCACAGGATTACACTGGCTGCATTGGGTGTCTGATAACAAGCGTTCCAAAATACGCTGTAGTTTCAGAATTGAAATATAAAAGCGAAAACAGAGCTTGCTAAAACGTACTTACCAGTCGCAGCTTATAATAACATCGCGCTCGTGTCTAGAATGGCATCATATGACTGTAATTGCATAAGTTAGCTCTATCGATAGATCCAACTCGCTCTTCATATCATGAAAGGTATCGAACATGCTCGGGACATTGTTATTCTACATGACATACGCACCTCATAAATGACACTTTGATGCTCGTTGAGTCAACCTCTGTGTAGTGATGTTTGTGGTTAGAAAGTATGTGAACTATGAGAATAGTGCATATATGAATTTAACTCTTAGAAGAATCAAGGTGTATTTGTGAAGAAAAATCTGAGCGTTGATTCTGCAAATTATGCAGCTGATGACTCACTGGGCACATCTCCGAACTCCAGCAGAAAAACGAAAATAATGTTCGCGAGTGAGTGAGAGCACAGTATTGTGTGTGAGTGATAGACGATTTAAGAGTGAGATCAAAGACTTATGTATTTGAGTGGTAACATTTTCATGCTTCTTGTGTCATGCTTATCTGTAGAAGTGCATGTAATTAGTCACACACGCGTGCCACTCATATCCTGTGTCCACATATGCTCACGCTCTCGCTAATAAATGTAGATATCTGAAAATGTTTCGATAGATAAATAAGTAGACAGACCGCAATTATACCCCAAACCTGTCCTTTATATTATTATCAGTAGATTCAACTCCTAGTAATCCACCTTACGTGATATGTCAGCAGCCTTTCTCAGCAGAAGTGGACAATATGATGGCGCATAATGTTAAGTAATATCACTAGAATGTCACGTGTGACTAATATGATCAGAGTATACCTATTTGTATGTACAAGATCAGAGAAGATACTACAGTGAGATACGCATACTGAGGATGTTTAGTGACTCGGTCATAAGCAGAGGGCCGTACCTGCATGAGAGATCATTTTACCCTTTTTTATGTGACGAAAGATACATCACTTGAGAAATGCAGAAGAATATCAATTGTAATCTTCTATGACACTGTTTTGTAGATTACAACAAAGGCCTATCGACTGTGATACAACATCATAAATTGTGGGACATAACATCATCAAGTAAAGAAATCAGTTTCCGGCGCTATTTCATCCCATAATTGAAGAAACATATACATGAACAACAAGCAGCTGTCAGAGTAGCGAGGGGAAACATCAGGATTGGTTTGATGTGGAATGAAAAGGGCTGTAAGTACAGGAGTCTATGCAATCCTCTCTCCATACTTGTTATAACATCTATGCAGAAAC
This sequence comes from Oreohelix idahoensis, assembly GCA_024509875.1. Lineage (NCBI taxonomy): Eukaryota > Metazoa > Mollusca > Gastropoda > Stylommatophora > Oreohelicidae > Oreohelix > Oreohelix idahoensis. The sequence goes on along the minus strand of JAMPIV010006125.1, from coordinate 85,084 downwards.
TATTCAATGAAGAAATTTTCGGAAGTGACAAGATTGTGACATTTGCGATCCGTTAACAATTTGTGAAATGGATCCAAACTTTAGGTTACACAGATGGGGAACCAACCAGTTATTCTTTCAAACAGGGCCCTAAGGGACTAAGAACAGTTCACAATCTGTCTGTCAAAAACGACCCAGTGAGGATCAGGAACCTTTTTCTGAAACACAAAAAAAAACAAAGATTAAAGTCACAAACAAAACAAATGCCAAACCAAAAATTACATCAAGCATTGATATGAACGCTTGCAACTAATGTGTCAACCCCCCCATACTATTTTATCTTGTAGACCACATCTTGCTCTGTTGTCTACTAATTAATGGAATAATCTCTCAACTCTATGAATAACAATACACCACCCACAGATTTGAGAAAACACAAATGTGACATCAATGAATAGGAAGCTATATGGATAATCCTAGTCCATAATCAATGCATGAGTTGTAAATTAAAAATGTAATGAACCTAGTAGGCACTATGTTATAAACTCATCATCACGTCTGAAACTGAATGTTGACTGAGATAGTGTCTAAGAAACCTCCAATATATGACGATCTGTATGTATCCGATGTATTCTTTTAACCTCGTTTCTCACTCAGAACAATACTCGTGACACTCCGGATATTCCTCTCGTCCCCGCAACATTGACATGTGGTAGCGGAAATACAAAACTCGCTCAATTGTCAGTGTGTCTCGAATCATACATAATCTGATAGTGATATAAATAGAGTTACACTCCTCATATCATCGAAGCACACCCACCTTTGTCAAACTTTTTGACGCTGCATAAATATTCACTCTAGCAGATAGAGTTAGTATGCTTTCCACACTTGTCGCAGACTGACCGTCAATAGGAAGCGACCTACCACCCACCCAAAACTCATATTACACACCTACCGACCCATGAACACATCGAGGAAACATTGCTCATAAAACACTAATCCTCGCAGTTCTCGCATCCCCCCACTGTGTTGAACTGTGTAGCGTGTTCTATGTTCTGATCGTCTATCCCCCATCCTCTCTAGATAAACCAATATATGTGTCGCAACACACATTCATCTTCGAGCACAACAGGTGACCCACCATATTGAACGCCACCCGTCTAACTGTGTTCCACATGAGTATAACGTTTTTCAAATTTATAACCAAAATTCCGCGACTATTATGTGAGCCAAAGATAAAAGAGCAGACTTTCATTCGGACTATGTGGGAACCAGTGAAGGGTCAACCGATGCACACGTGCCGAAGTTTGTATCACGATACCCGTCCAATTACCTGAACACAGAGTACATCTGACAGACTCACTCTACTCAACATTTTTCAGCAACCAGCACTCACACATACTCATGTAGCGCACATGTTGTCATGAGAGCCTGCCTCGCCCTGCCATCCTTGACATCGCGCATCAAAAATATGTAGTAGTTGTCAGTTGTGCCTGGCTTGATGACGCTCGCCCGACACACCGTATCTCAGCCAATACATGGAATCACTCGCCAAGCCCCTCTCCATGTAGATTGATGCACTGTAGCTCCTCGCATTGTGATTGAACATCAGCCAAATGACCACTTTCTACCCCCCCCTCCGATCCCCTACTGTTGATTTATGTCTCCCTTCTCCACTGACATATATTGTTGATATCTACACTCAATCTTGTGTACTGTGTTATGTGATAATATCTATGACTAGTACATGTGTGATATGTATATCCTCACCTAATTGTACAATCTATTGTGATCTATACGTGAATCTACTTGTCAAAGCCATGTATTTAACTATCCCATGCCTAAGACTCTCTGTTCAAATGTTGTAAGAACCAATAAAAATGTGCTGACCATTGTTCCGAGTCTCCTAAGACTCACTGTCTGAGAACAGTGTTTCCGTCGCCTAAAATGTAATATTATAGGTGTACAAGTTTACATATTGTGGAGTCTGGTCCTCTTCTCCCTATTAGTGTTTTACATTGTTTCACAAAATCCAGCTTTTTAAGTAGTATCACAACAACCCATTGACCCACTCCTAGGTGACATCTACTTTACCAGCCTTTCGATTAGAAGTTGATTGAACTCGAGTCCCTTTTGTAACACATTGATTTTGATGTCAATTTCAGTCTGTGATGTGAGTCACATATATCACGCGACAAGTGTGACGATGACTCCTCTCCACACACACTCCTACAAATATACTCAAATAAAAAACCAGACCCCTAATGCAGTCAGACCTGGCATTTGTCTCACTGTCCAAGACAAATTCGGATAGTTCATTTGTAAAGCAATGCCACTTTCATCATAGTCAGGCGTCATCATTCCCATCACAATACTCTAGTGTAACCATACCACATGTCACCCCATAGTCAGTTATGATAAAGAACATCTCAGTTGATACGTGTCGCCGAGGACTAAGACCTTCTCATTGAATCCTCCAACTATGCCATTCAAAACTCTCACGATCCCCTATATAGAAAACGACATCTGCCCTGTTACAAAGTACCTTTGAACCTACTCGTTACCCGCCCCGAAGCAACAATTACTATCTCGCACACGTTCCCTGTGACCGTGTACAGACGCTAGACGTTCCGATAGTGAATCAGCAAGATGAATCACGACCAACTGCTCTGAAATAGTAAATTGTGTAATGGATTAACTACCTTTATACTTTCTGAAAACCTCTAGGCACTTTGACCTCCCTCGAAACTACTCGCCTCTATGTCCTCTCCGCACCTCACTATGAAAGCCACGCTCCTACCCTTCACACCGTCGTGCTCTCACCTATCTATCGAGTCGCACAAGACTCATTATTACATCAGTTATCGCTCTATAAGTTATTATTTAGTAACCAACCGCAGTATCCGCGACTATGCGTCTGTGGCTTTTCCTGTGGTGGTCCTGTCCGTTCCGTGTGAAATAGGACAGTCCTGAAAATCAATTAACTTCTACAGTGATATCTCGACCTGCCACCCAAACACCCTTCCCTGTAAGCACTCATCGTCTGATAACTGACATATATGAGGTCGTGGCGTCTGTCGACTCTCCACTGTTTTTCACCTGTTCCCCTCGCTCTAAGTCGCCCCCCGTCCGCTATCGCATAGATCAGACTTTACGTTGCTATACTCCCACCGTGCCAGTCCTCGATCTCTAAGAATAAGCTTTATTTGTGCCCCATCAGACTCTACAAAGCGATCACACGAATCTTACTCGCAAAATTATCATGATACATATAAATCCCGCGTCCTGTAAACTACTACCATCTTCTCATTTTCACACCAATCCCTTATGAAGTGTCAGCACAGCTGTGGACGGTTGCTGTCTATTCTTGAGTAGGAGATTGGCAGATGTATACTTGTGCCCTATTTTCCTATGTTATATTTCTACAGTATTCCACACTTCATCCCCTTAAGCTCTAATTATCAATGCCCCTTGTAATATCGAATAAACTCTTTAGCACATGTCGTGTCGTCAGCAGTATCTTAAAGGTTCTGCTGTTAATCGACATACTGTCATGAATCACTCTCGAAAGAATCCCTCACCTAAAAATATCGAGACGTAATCAGTGCGCACTAACATATAGCATAAAACGTGTTAACGCACACGTTTATTCAAACGCACTCTTTATCCTTTGTCCATTATTTTTACGTCATTCGTTCTTGTTAAGTCCATATAGATTAGAGAAATATCGTAGGGATTTAGGCTATATCCCAATACAGTCACCGACAAGAAAACCGTAAAGTCCAAAGAAGATGCATAAAGCCCCCACTCGCCCCAAATCAGTCATGCACCTCCACTGATACATACTCGTAACACTCGCTTCACTCCCTTAACATGTCCTATGACTGTTGAATTCGCATCCTAGTACCCTAACCCTGTATCAAGAGCATGACACTTGTAATATACAAAACACAAGGTTTTCACGGTTCAATTCTCAAGTGTCGGAAACTGGCAATGGAACTCCATGACGATGTCATACATCACTTGCGTACTTAACTTCAGCTATACACATACACCACTCATCAATCACCTCCAACTAGTTTGCACCGTCATCCGAGACCTGATGATACAAACCCAAGATAGAGTAGTTCTTCCATAGGCTATAGTCGTAGCGTATAACCTTAAGTAAGTAAAAGCCTACTAATTATATTGAATTATACTCGCCCGACATATTCAAGTGATATGTGTCCTCTTCGCTTACTTCAAAATTCGTGCGCATTATTCTACATGGTTAAGTTTGTAGTTTACCGGGCGTAGATGTTCGTGGACTGTAACGCACTAACTCATCGCTATCCGCCGTAGCACATTTTTGGGTCCTAGCTGTTGAGAATAGTTATGTCTTTTTGGGTATTAAATCAATTGAACGTCAGCATAAGAAATGTCCCAATAACATTTAAAAAACCATTCACATATGATTGTCGTGTCCAGTAGTCGTGTCGTCACCGATATCTGAACTTGCATAACACCTCATGCGTCAGATTGTGATAATACTGTCTCGCCGTCACTTCTGTCTACTCTAATATGTTTACCATGACTATAGCTCCCCTCTCAAACTGTTGCCACTACGCTCTCTTAACCCACTTCTCCCATATCAACAACTGCTGCATAAATCAGAACTCCAACAACGCTCAGAGAGCAGAACAAATGTCCTCATCTTACCCCAACTAATAACAGCAGAGACTAGCTCTTGATCCACAGAATAAATGCAGGAAAATCCTCGGTATACTATAATAGTGGTGTCGTTTTTAATGAGTGCTTCAGTAATAATATATATATATATTATATAAATATAATATTATAGATATAGTATATATCATAAATATTAATGTCTACTATATAATATAAACTCTAAATCAATAAACTACTTCTTGAACATGTCAAATTTCTTTCACCATTTAAATATGTAATATATTATTAATATTTTATTCCTCTACCCATTGATACCCTCCTCATTATGATTATAACGCTACTAGTCCCACACTCTAGGATAGTAAACTCGCCCCAGCCGATGCACCCTATATCGGCGTCACTACAACGTATGCTGGTATCATGCATATCTCATTGAGTATTCCCCCGGCCCCCCAACATGTATACTATGTGGTATCACACAGCACCACCAACCATGGCGCTCCAAGTACGGCACGTCAGTCGGAGGCATGTTAACATGTTTACACTACTCGTTATTACTCTTTTTGTCTTGTTGGTTAAATAATAAAAAAAAAATCCATGTACTCCACCCGGACTACTGACGCCTATCTATCACTATTTTATTATGCAAATCACATGCACACATCATATATATAATGTATTTATATACAATTTATAACTATAATCACTATATATATAATATATATTAAGATTTTTAAAGACAGAACTAATCAAATCGAAGTGGAATCCTAGACAAAAATAATTCACTAAATCTCCACCACGCCACCCCAACTCATCACCACCACACCACCGCAGCTGTCCATTGTCGCAAACATTACCACGTCACCCCCCCACCTCGCCCAAACCCCTACCAAGAAGAAAGAAAACTAACAGTAACCCCAACGCCACTCATCATCACAAAACCGCCCCAACAACACATCACCTAGAACACACCTCACACACAATCATAAATATGCTACTACCCGATCTACTTATATCCTCACCTCAACCAAATTGAATACTTATTATATAATAAATAGATTATAAAAATAAAAAAAAGTCCATTAATTAATACTATCAAAAAAAAAAAAAAAATAAATAAAAAATATAAAACCCTCCTGTCTCTACGAATCCTTCAAATAAATAATTTGTACCATTTTTTTACCATATTTACATTTCATAATTATTTTAATTATTTTTTTCCCCCCGTCGATGCACCTAAACCGTCCTAGGAAACAAAATTACGTATTATTAATATTGCTACCTTAATCAAATCGCCATTTTTTATTTATTTTAATATATTTATAAATCTTTAAATTAATTCCCGCTATTATTACCCCCCTCATTTATTTACTGAGCAGTTATGGCGCAGCATTTTTTCTAAAATTCGGGGTATCGTTTCTAAAATGACTACCAACTAGTATTCGGTTGTGATTCCACATTTACCTTCAATAGCAAAAGACTGGCTTTTTTGCATAGCATGTCACCTAATTGTTAACACTCACCCTGTCCTCCCCCAACTCACTGCCATCATTAGACTACCCATATGAGTTACCACAAGCTATCTTGATCGAAGTTAAGTCAGCAGCTTAAAAGCGAGACCCTAAGACAGCCTGCTATTTGCATGAAGTACGCATAAACTCATCAGCTCATACGCCACCCCACTTTTTAACACCAACACCCCAAACCCCTCAACATCCCTCCCTCTATAGATGCCTTTACTGGAGGGGATTTGAGTAAGGCTCCCCTATTATCCTGGCCCTCACAGAGTCAGGGATTGGATTTCGGGTGATTGAAGGTCGCATACTTCAGCGTAATTTGAGACCTAGAGATATGGTCCCTTGTGAATACGTATCTATAAAATGTACCTATAATTTTAGATATATTGCTGGCACATATGGATTATCGTCCGAATATATAAGAAACGGGGAGTATGACTATGGTAGTGGTTATATTCAGTAATTTGTTTAGGGAAGATCTCTTCAGTTACGAGGATGTACGGGGTGGGTAAGCGTCCCGGGGGGTTCAGATAGTTAGGGTACAGTTGTAGGTGGGATAGTGGGGGGGCTGGGTGGGGGGGGGTGGAATTGGGTTTGGGTCTAAACTGTTTCATTAAACTTGATATAAGTGAAGAAGAGCGCTTTATTCATAGTAGTCGAAGTTTTTACGATATCTATCAAAAATAATCTCAGGACGAGTCGATTGCTGTGAGCGCGAGTATCACCAGCGACGAAGCTCACATAGATTGTGATATCTCATCACCCATAGCGCCCCGTACTAACACACTCCCCTCCCATACTCTACACCCATACAAGTACGTCAGTAGCTTAATAGTATCCCACAGTAGTTGTATAGTAGTACAGTCTAGTTAGTGATGCTATGTAGCTCTGATCGTTGTTGTTGTTCTAAGTTAGGCTAGTGGTTAGTTTGTAGTAGTATAGTGTAGGAATTAGATAGTAGCAACATGAGGGCAATCACATCTCATAGGGTGCAATGAGAGTCATTCGTCAGCTGATTGGTAGTAATTCTGAAATCAATCATTGTTGTTCGGACGGACATAACTCTGTGTCGTTGACGTTTCGCTGTATGCGAGTCGTTTGGGAGCATAAGGGGAGTCTAGGAGTTGTGTTGTGATGGTGTAGGTTTTATTTATGTACAGAGCGGTTCTATAAGATAGTTGCAAGTTGTAAGCTGTAGATTATTTAATGTAAGATGTATGAGGGACGTATATTTAGTTGGGGGGGGTTGTAGTACTTTATTAACCTTGAAGTGTTACAATACGAGAATTATAGCACTCGGATATAAGTAGTTTGTCATGAACGCTCTACAGTTGTAATTCAGCAGAATTACTATCGTGTCGTGAGTGTTTCTTGTCTTTAATGGAGATGTTTAGGGTAGGCACGACACAACTTGAGGAGATCATGTCTAGGTATGTTAGTTGATCGGCTTTGCCTAGATGTTGAAAGCGTGTGGGTTTGGCACGGTAACTTGGATTCTTGGGATGGTTTTAATGCCGGAGGTTCTGATCTTGGGGGAGTGGGGTTTCCTCCCCTCGTCGAGGATAGGTTTAGTCCGGGGTTCGTCTTCTACGTTTCCTTTTGAAACTCAACAAAATAATAGTGCTGTCTATATAAATTTGTGCGTGAAATAAACCCCAGTAGTGGGGCCATTGGTTAGAGCTAGAGTGGTCGAAGGCTTGGAGTTGTTTTTATAGAGTTATAGTGTTAGCTAAGGCTGCCCCCCCTGAGGTAGGCTGTATGCCGCCGAATCGTACCGTTGTAATTCCTCCCGTTTTGAAATGTCTGAGCGCACCCCCAAACTCTCGGACAATCACACCAAAAAAGCCCAAAACCCCAAACAAATGGCTAAGTCAAAAACACCAATAAAAATGAGGGTCGCTTAGTTCTGGCTGAGTTGACTAATGGCTTGTGATGTGGCTACAGTGCGGGGAGTTAGTTGGGGGCAAAATATTGGGGGGTTTTTTTTTTCGTTGTACACCGCGGAGTGTAATAGGAACTATGTGGGGCTTTGGGGGTGGGGGGTGTATAGTGGTGGCTGGGAGGTCTGAGAGTCGTTATGGGTGGTTGGCGGGTGTCACATGCCAGGGGGTTGTTATCGGGAGTGGGGGGACTGGTGGGGGTGCAAGTGCTTTAAGTATTTCTAGCTTTACACCATTAATCGACACGTAGAGTGTGCGTGGACTATCGGTGGGGCAGGGGTAAAGGGGGGTAGATGGTGTTACATTTGGGTTAGCGTATACTTGTGCCAATTTTCAAACTTCATGTCAGGAACAGTTTGTTTTAATGATGTTCCCACCACACCCTTCACACTCCCCTGCGTTTTTTGTCGTCCCTGTAAGGTCCCCCATCGTGATCCCACGTGCCTAAAACCCATCATACAAAGTGGTGACTGCTATGTGTGCATTGTTGCTATGGCGTGCGGTTGTTGTTTTAGATGTGGGCTTGTGTGCCGGGGAGTTTGCTTGTGAGCTTGAAAATTATTATCGGAACCAGTCTTTACAATGATCGGATACTATTTGTTGGGTTATTCCATAATGTTTATGGCCTCAGGAATTCAAGGTAATCCCCAATTTTGTAGTAGATTTAAAGAGATTTTATCTAGGTTTTGGACAATACGACCGAGACTTGATAGCCCTACGCTATCGAGAAAGAAATTCAGGAAATGTAAGGGTCATAAGACGAAAGCTCGTACTTAAGGTTTGCATGATTTTTAATAGAGTTAATTTCTCGCTGTCGAACTGCGCCCTCGGTGCACCCCCTCTGTCGTCATGGAGTCTTTGTGACGTGCCCCGTTTGTTATGTTGTTGGTTATTCATGTCTTGCAGGGTTCTCTCTAAAGTTTTTCGAGTTTTGGCTGGAAGCGTCGAGTAATTGTTTGAGAACAATCACTCACCGTCACAAACCTGGCATTACAATAAAAAGCGAAACTGTGCAAAGCACTTTTTATTTTGTTAATGTTAATGTTGGGGCGGGTGTCAACGGTGCAGAATCTGGGGCAGTTTTAAGAGGTGGAATCTAGTTCCATGTCAGTTGAGCGTTTTATTTGTTTCATTCTATTCCCAGCTTTGGTAGCAACCTCTGGAAACACAATTTTTAGGACATGCATATACAGAATCTTCAATGGTAGCCGTGGCCAAGACAACCCCAGTTCCTAAAAGACGAGTTGAATTCACTGCTTCAGGGAACGTTATCTTGGTTCTACTTATTTTAGGATATCTGGTTCTGTCGCATTAAAATTGTCCAGGCACGAACGAACGTTTCAGCGAGCACAGTGTCAATAGCTTAGGTTTCTAGTCATGAGGAATGTCAGGTCGGGTGCCTTATCTCAGTATAGAAATTTAGTTGGTCACACCACCACTTGTCAACAGTGTCGAAAAAGTTATTGGTTGTAATATTTTACTTGCCACAAGGGCTGAAATGTACTTGAGGTTTTTCTCTGGAAGAGTTAAATCAGGCTCAATGGGCCCGTTACTTCATTTAACCTTTAAAGTTCTTGTAATGGTTATACACCAAGTCTTTAAGGAAAATGTTTTAGTTCTTCACAGATATTTCTCGTGTACTAAACGCTGGCAAAGTTGGGTCACCCCAGTTTCACTGAATAAAGAGAAAACAACATAAAAAAAATACTTATACATACTATGTACTCGGTTATAACTTACATTATCATCTGCAAGCGGAGGCTTGACTTATCCTTTAAAACCTTCACGTGAATTGAGTTATATTCATAAAATCAATCATCAAGAATTAGAAATACATGTGTATTTCGTCAATACTCAATGATGAATCAGTGCAGTTATAAGTTAGTTTTACAAATATTCTCGTCTGATTATTTAGCAGTTAAATTAAATTCATTATAGCTACATGATTTTAAGCTAGAAATTATAATTTATTCTGCTTTTCCCCTGAAACACGTCAGCTAGAGAATATAGCAGATTTATAAATTATTCACTCTGCACAAAAGAAACTAGGGAAATAAAATAGGCGATTTAACACTTAAATCACTCGCAAATACTAGATATATTATATTTACCTCAACACCGAACTACAGGCGATCACACAACTTAGAATTATACGCTTATATATATATATATATATATATATATATATATATATAATATATATATATATATATATATATATATATATATATATATATATATATATATATATATATATATATATATATATATATAAAGTCTAGAAGCTCGGCAAATTTTCGAACAAACTAAGAACTTCGCTATACAGCTTATTCTTTTCACGAGCAACGTGTCTACTGCGAATCTTGAGGACTGAATGAAATAAAGTTTAAAACTCTCGTTAATATCTTAAAACCCAGACAAAGGATGCACGCGATTGTCAAAACCCCGCAATAACGCCGGTCTCTCCCCTTCTCTTAACACTTCCCATAAACTCAGGCGACTGGCCATAACATGCCAAGAGTGCGTCTTCACACCTACTGCTAAGAAACTGTTCGTAGCGCTACGTGTCAGATGGAAATACCAGACGATATGTCTGCCATCATGTCTGACAGAATGAATTCTCACACGTTTACGTCGAGAATCTAACCCAAGAGCGCCGTGACATGAGAAAAGTATAGACACATGTCTGCTTTCTGTGTCTGACGGAATGCATTCTAACGCTCTTCGTCTTGCGCAGAGACTGACACGTTGCGCAGCATAGTGCGTGGGTAACATGAGCAAAAAAAAACGGTAAAGTCAGAATGGGAAAGTAAATTTATTTTTTTGCAAACGAACGAATGCGAAAAATACAGGAAAAGGATAAAAGAGCGATAATAAAGTAGAGCACACGGGTAGAAATAAAAGAATATAGAAAATTTATTGATCATAAATCTCTATGCGACAGAACGTCCCCCTTTAAGATATGGAAGCACTCCATGTCTACGTTATGGAAATAAATTTCTTTTATCCGTAGCTTCAGGGTGTCTGTCTACTTCCCTCTCATCTCCCCCCTCCGTCTCTCTCCAATTCCTACTCAAATCTACTCCCAAAGTTTCCTTTCTCTGGAATGTTTTCCCATGCGCGCTTGAAAGAGCGTCGCCGCTTCTCACCATTTTGAAAGATTCCGTGTGATTGCAGTGGAATTTTCCTGCCACTATCGTCATCTTCGTCAGTTTTTCTATCGTCAGGAGATGGTCGGAGGTTGGCACCGGTCTTTCCAAGAATCTCTTTAACAGATTTAAATAGAAATCCTTCTCCTTTCCTTTAATAGAGATCTGGTCGTTAGCCTTAGAAATCTTTTTCCGGACTGTAAACGGCCCTTGCCATCCAATCCTCAGTGGGTTGTTTCCGGTAGGGAGTAACACCAAAACTTTCTCTCCTGCTTCCAGTTCTCTTTCTTTCGCGACTTTCCTGTATCGGTTAGCGTGCTTTGTGCGTGCACGCTTAAAGTTGGTCGTTGCTAGATCCCATCCTAGTTTCAACCTTTCCTTTAAATCCGACACATATTTACCTGCTGAGACAACTGTCTCATCAGTCTTCTGGTCTGTCAGCGACCAAAGTAAGGCTTCGAGCGGGCCCTTAATGGGTCTGTCAAATAAAATCGTGGCTGGCGGAAATCCTGTGGACGTATGAGGAGCTTCCCTGTAGCTGAAAAAAGCTGCAGGAATACAAAGATCCCAATCATCAGGTTTCACTTGAGCCAGTTTACTTAGCATCATGTTGAGGTTTCCGTTAACCCGTTCCACGAGCCAATTTCCGGCCGGAGTATAAGGCTTTATATAGATGTGTTGGTTCCTCAAGATCTTCACGATCTCATCCATCAACAGGTTCCGGTATGGAGATCCGTTATGCGTCAACACTTGTTGAGGGAATCCCAACCGAGTGAAAATCTGCACTAGGGCTTCTGCGACATGCTTGGCATTTGCGCATGTTAGAGGGATAGCTTCTGCCCATAAAGTGCATGTGTCGACTAAGGTCAGGATAAACCTGATCCTTCTTTTAGTCCTTTCTAGGGGTCCTGAAATGTCGATCACAACCCGTTCGAATAGTGTTCCCACTATTGGCATTTCACCCATGTGGACTGGGGGTGTCCGTTGCTTGGGTGGTACCCGTTGGCACTGGGCACAGGATTTGACATACATGATAATATTAGTATTTACTCCTGGCCACTAATAATGAGTAGTTATCCGTTGGTTTGTGGCGTTCTGGCCCATATGTCCGCTGAAGGGAAGAGAGTGCCCCATTTCTAGGATTTGGCTTCTGTACTGTTTCGGTACTAGGAGCTGGTTGTAACCTTGGTCAGGCTTGCCCCTTCTGCGATAAAGTACGCCATCCTTAGAAAAGATGTCCCCGTGCTGTCTTGGTTCCTTAGCCATGAGCAGTTTCCTAAAGCAGGGTACCAAAGTAGGGTCCTTTTGTAGCGCTTCTTTAAGTTCCACAGGTAACAAATTAGGAGCAGGCTCCCGTTCCTTCTTGGTTTGCCCTCTTGTAGTTACTGCTGCCACAATCGGCTCTTCCGGTTTCCCAATAAACACGTATCTACCGCCAAGTATGACTGGGTAGATGGGGTCGTCTATAACAGCCGCTTTGATCACACCTCTGACAAAGTCAGATTGTATCTCCACCATTGCGATGGGAAGCGCTGTAGATGCATCACTCTTAGAGACTCCACAAAGTTCGACGGTGTCTCCTGTCTCTTGACCGGGTTTAACCAGGTGTCTGGCAACAATGCAATCATAAGAAAGTCATGTGTCAAATAAACAAACAGTTTGAGAACCGTTCAAAATAACAGTACCTCGCATAGAGGGTCTCTCTCCCTCTACAGGTTGGGAATCACTGTCAATAATTCCGCCTTGCGAGACTGTTAGCAAGCATCCTATGCGTTTCGGCTCAGTGTGCTCGCTCTGATCATTAGTCCCGTGCTCATGGGTTCTCCTTTGCCACCTTGTCCTTTCTGGCTGCGCTGCAATGTAGGGTGGTCGGGTTGATCAGACTGTTTACTGTGGTTGGGTTACTTGTTTTTGTAGAACTTGGATTTTTCAGGAGGGCGGTTTTGAGGTCTAGTTTCTCTGTGGTTATTCTGATTAGAAGCATGAGAAGCATGAGAAGATTGCTCTAGATTATTCTTTCGAAAATGCTCTTCTGTCGGTTTATGTTTTGTGGTCGGGAGTTCAGCCAGCGCATTTTGATAACGCTCAGATTTTTCCAAAATGTCTTCAAGCTTTTCTGCACTCTGCTCAGCTAGAAATCTCCGGGTATCAGCAGACAAAGTGTTCTTTATTTGTTCTGTTATAACAAATTCCTCAAGACCTTCATAGGTAGAGGGGAGCTGCGAGAGCTCAAGGCACTTTGTCAAGTATCCCTTCAAACGAGATGAGAACTGCTGAACAGTTTCAGAGCTCTCCTTCCTACTGTTGCCAAACAGTTGCAAAAACTTTCGAGCATTCATTTCAAAGCGCTCTAATAACGCTTTCTTCAAGACGTCGTAATTGTCTTGTTGGCTGCTTTCCAGTTTGGCGTAAACATCATACGCACTGCTTTTAAACGCCTGAGAAAGCTTCATATTCCAACGCGACCTCTCTAAACCGTACAGAGTTGCAATTTTCTCAAATTGTTCAAGCCATGTGTCAATATTCTCATTTGGACAAGGGAAAGAATCTAGCGCAAAAGACATAGCAGTGAGGTGAGTAGATTGAGTGTTAGAAGGATCTGTTAAAGAAGAATGAGGAGAAGACTCTCCGTTGCTGGAGGTAGACGTAGTGCCACGATTGTGGAATTCTAGAGTTTTAAGAGCCAACTCATGCTGTCTCTCCCTCTCCTTCTCTCTTTCCTCATGCTGCATCCTGCGAATTTCCATTTCCTCATCCATCTTTCTCTGCCGCAATAGACGGTCTTCCGCTTCTTTCCTCTCCACTCCTTCTTCTTTCCTCCTTAGTTCTTTTTTTCCCTCTTTAGCTTCATATCTCTCAAGTTCGTCCCTGACAAAAGCTTTCGCTTCGTCTCCGTCCAAACCTTCTTGTCTCGCTTCGTCCTTGAGCATCTGCCTAAGCTTTGCCCTTTCTACCATAATAAGTAGGTGACTGAGACTTAGACGAGAAAGAAATAAGAAACAGGATACACTGGTTCCTACCACTTACGAGAAAATACCAAACAAAAAGATGATATACTTTAACCGTGGATACTTCCTCCTATACTATAGTATCTAACTATCGCTGCTATTAATCGTCAATAAAGCACCTAATGCAGACGACTACGCCAAATAAATGGTAGTTAAGATTTACTCACTAAAAAATAAGTTGCTACAGTGGAAACACAATAATTATTGCAAAAATTTGATTAAGGAAGAAAAAAAAATCCCCTTAATTTTAAGTCCACTACAAGTTCACCCCTGAAGACAGTTAGGGTAAGGGAGGCAATTAACAGGACGTAATTGTCTGAACGCACTCCTTAGCTTAGCTCCAACACCTTCTTCTTCAGAACCCTGTGATTGATAGACAATCACAAACTTTACCAGCTTTTAGTATTACAAACTCAATAATTAACATATATTCCGACAAAATCGACCTGTAACTCAAATGTATATTACTAAAAATGCTGTGGGAAAAAACCAATTATTAATTGTGTGGTCAGCACGCCCATAAACAGATCGTTAGTTTTGGGGAATAGTTATTTTTAAAGATACACAAAACCACGAGACAATCACACTCTTACTCTTTTACAGAATAAAGAATCTTACCAGACGAGGTAATATATTTATCGTACTCGTCTTCCTATTCTAAGTTCAACATCCCGTTAGACGAGTCCACATTTGTCGTCGATTTGCTCAGGATTTTGAGTTCAATTCCCGGAAACGAGCAACCATTTGTCGTAGATTTGTGATAGGTGATTTAAGACTTGGGTTGGTCCCTTCCGAATAGATTAGAATAAGTGATAGTCACAGTGGAGACAATAATAGAAATAGAGTTCCAGCTCAGAACATCGCTTGTGGCAAAATTACTCCAGCGCAAGCAAACACAGCTCACAACATTATTCATACAAGCGAACAAACCGATAAACACTCCTTGACAATAACTAACTATATCTCGAAGTACTGTGCAAAGTCAATTTACTGCAACAATCTGGAAACAATTATTGCTTAGCATTTTAACAACGCCGTACTTAGAAAAATCATATTCGTCAAGGTACGGCTGTTGATGGATGTGGAAGGTGGGATTCACAAATGATTGCGTATATACCATATTTAATATGCGCAATTGTATAATATGGAATGCAAGTCTGCCTAGAATGAAATATACTTTTTTTTTTTTTTTTTTTTTTTCCTCGCTTGAGGTCGCATATTTTTTCCTCGCATGAGGTCGCATTTTCCCCGCCTAAACCCGGCCCTGGTCAAGACCACATGTCCCAACACAAGAAGCTCAATGACAACACGTGTCACTGTAGTGATCCTCTGTGTTCTCACACAAGAGACCTAATGACACATGAATGTCACTGTATTGGTCCCCGTGTCTAGACACATGATCCCAGCCAAAAGCCAGGATACCAGGCATTGGGTTGTACAGCGTAAAATACGCTGTAGTTCAGAATGAAATATACACAACTTCAACTTCTGTTGGCAAACACGTTCAAACCTCATAATAATTGAATGTTAAAAGATTCATTCAGATATAAACAGCAATATTCTAAAATCCAAATAGCCTTTGCAATTTGTGTTTTTTTAAAATAAAAACAATAAAAACATTTTTTAAAAATAAGGTTTTAAAGCACTTTTTTCAAATTCAACAACCATTCAATTCAGCAGGTTAAAAATGTTAAAGTCAAGTGTTTACCCATTTAAGGTAATCAAAATTGGTGGTAACATTTTATGTTCTGTTTCTATGTAGAGTTTTATCCCTTGTCCAAAACATATGAACCTAGTAAATTCCCTTGTTTCGAAATAAATACGAGCGATATATATATATATATATATATATATATATATATATATATATATATATATATATATATATATATATATATATATATATATATATGTAATACATGAAGTACAGGCGGGTTTTAGACAAGGCAGAGGTACGAGAGATCATATTTTTAATGTGAGAAACATCCTTGAGAAATGCAGAGAATACAATGTAAATCTTCATGCCTGTTTTGTAGATTACACCAAGGCCTTCGACTGTGTACAACATCATAAATTGTGGAACATCATAAGAGACATCAGGTTTCCGGCGCATTTCATCCATCTAATTGAAACACTATACCATGAACAACAAGCAGCTGTCAGAGTAGCGGGGGAAACATCAGGATGGTTTGAGGTGAAAAGGGCAGTAAGACAGGGTTGCATCCTCTCTCCATACTTGTTTAACATCTATGCAGAAAATATAATGAGAAATTTTCGGAGTGACCAAGAATGTGAACATTGCGATCCGTTCACAATTGGTGGAAATGCGATCCCAGAACTTAGGTACACAGATGACACAGTTATTCTTTCAAACAGGGCCAAGGGACTAGAACAGTTAATCCTGTCTGTCAAAAGACACAGTGAGGATCAGAACCTTTTTCTGAACACAAAAAAAAAACAAAGATAATGTCCACAAACAAAACAAATGCCAACCAAAAATTACCATCAAAGATGAAATTGAAAATGTCACAAATGTTGAATATCTTGGCTCCATAATTAACAACAATGGAGACTACTCAAAAGAGGCAGAAGGAGACCGGCCATATCAATGCAGAGGTTAAATAAAATGAAGAACCTATGGCATAACACCAGCAAATTAATAAAAGTAAAACTTCTGAGAACGTGCATCTTTCCGGTAGCAACGTATGGATGTGAATCATGGACCATTACTCAAACATTAAAGAAAAAAATCGAATCTTTCGAAGCAAAGTGTTACTGAAGAATTCTCAGAATATCTTGTACCAAGAAGAAGAAAAATATATACATCCTACACGACCTGAACATCGAGGAAAAATGGCTCATAAACAATATCATGTCCTGGAAACTGAAATATTTTGGCCACATCAAACGCCATAGTGGCTTAGAGAGAGCAGTGATGGAGGTTATGGTACCTGGAAGGCGAGGCAGGGGCCGACCAAGACGACGGTGGACACAGGACATTGAAGACACTTTGACCATGACAATGGAGGAGGCAGGAGGGCTGGCTAGAGATCGAGAGTCTTTCAGGCAGGCTGTGATGAGAGCGACGTTCTGCAAAGGACATGCTTCATGATGATGATGATGATGATGATGATATATATATATATATATATATATATATATATATATATATATATATATATATATATATATATATATATATATATATATATATACTGAAGCACATTAAAAACGCACCACCTGTATAATCCAAGAACAGAGTGTGAAATGTAAATATAAGTGTGTACAAGTTTACATATTTGGAATCTTTATTCATTTTCCTATGAATCCATGCTGGTCATTAATTTGTACATTTGATTGTTATGAAATTCATTGCATTATGTGCAGGCAAGGGAGAAAACCAAAAATACAAAAAAATGCACGTGCGTTATCCAGCTGGAGAAGCTGCAAGTCTGGATAAATTGTGAACGCAGGAGCAACCAGTGCATCCAGAACCTCATCTCGATATGTCACAGCATTAACATTTCCACGGAAGACGTGAAGAGGCAAGCGATAGTGAAAACTGAATCCTCCCCAAATGTGAATACTGCTACCTCGAAATCGGTTGACACAGCAATCTGCAAAGCGCTCTTCACACCGTCGCTAAATCCGCATACGTCCATCTGCAAAGGATATGTTGAATCTGTTCTCTTCTGTGAATAGGACAGCATTCCACTGCAGTCTAGTCCATCTGATATGTTGCTCTGCCCATTGCAGGCGCTGCTGACGATGTCTGTGAGTCAAGTTTGGCCCAACATAAGGTCGTCTTGCAGTAAGGCCTGTATCTCTGAGTCGTCGTGTGACTGTCATTCGAGAGACTTGCCCATGTCTACCCACTATTGCTCTTGCTGTTTGACTTGCCGGGAGAGTCAATTCCTTAGGTGACTCGGCACAATATGACGATCTTGCGCAGGGGTAACTCGTGGTTGGCCACTCCGAAGTCTATCCCGGGCACTGCCAGCGGTTCCGTAACGTTCGTTGAGACGTACAATAGTGCTGTGGTGGCAATTCATCCTTCTGGCAATGGCCCGCGAGCTCATTCCGGTCTCCAACATACCAATGGCTCGTTGGCGGTCGTTTTCAGATAGTCGTGGCATTTAAAGCACATGTACTGGGTGTTTTGTCTCAACGGCCTTTTTATACCGAGTATACTGCCACAACGCGTACACATTTTCAGGGTCATAGCTGTTGAGAATCGTGTTGCACGTGTAACTTTCATCGTTTTCATGTAGTCTGTACACACACCCATGGGTTGAATCTTGCACTTTCCATTCCAGCAGCCATTCGCTCTTTACCTCATTGCAAACACGGGGAAAATCCATTCCCACACTTTTTTTTGCCAGCTTCTCGGCATCGGTATATATAATAGTGGTGCGTTTTTAATGTGCTTCAGTATATATATATATATATATGTATATATATATATATATATATATATATATATATATATATATATATATATATATATATATATATATATATATATATATATATATATATATATATATATATATATATATATATATATATATATATATATATATGTATATATATGTATATATATATATATATATATATATATATATATATATATATATATATATATATATATATATATATATATATATATATATATATATATATATATATATATATATATATATATATATATATATATATATATATATATATATATATATATATATATATATATATATATATATATATATATATATATATATATATATATATATATATATATATATATATATATATATATATATATATATATATATATATATATATATATATATATATATATATATATATATATATATATATATATATATATATATATATATATATATATATATATATATATACATATATACATATATACATATATACATATATATACATATATATACATATATATATATATATATATATATATATATATATATATATATATATATATATATATATATACAATTTTTAAAGCAGAATAATCAAATCGAGTGGAACAGACAAAAAAAATCAAAATCACAGACAAAACGAGCTATTGTTACATTCAGAATGACACAGAAAAAACATGAAATCAAACCCAACACAGAAATAACAATCTGCATTATCTCCACTTTTATTCTGAATAAACATCCATTTTGATGTTTCCCTTTGTTCCCGACCTGACAACGCACTTAATATATACTGTATTCTCAGGCTGATGCACGTAGAAATGTATTCTCATGTTGATGAACGTATTTACTGTATTCTCTTGTTGATGCACGTAAATACTCTATTCTCATGTTCAAAAAAAAATCTTCCACTGAATACATTACAGTTGTTATAAGTAGCTGCGCTATCTTAGCTAAAATAATGAAATATGACTTCAGTAGACATATTTCTTGTGTAACACTGTGTCGCAGATTTGTGATAGGTGATTTAAGACTTGGGTTGGTCCCTTCTGAATAGATTAGAATAAGTGATAGTCACAGTGAGAGATGATAATAGAAATAGCGTTCCACGAGTGAAATTGTAGGAATCAATAGAGGCTGTTTCTGAAATCGAGAATCTTCTTTCTTTCACAGCCTATCTTCTACAACAAATTTAGAGGAGTCAGACAGTCTATTGATTACATATATTAATATATATATATATATATATATATATATATATATATATATATATATATATATATATATATATATATATATAACCACTCACGTGCACACACACAATTGACGACAGTTAGACGTACAGACGTGGGAAAACTATAACAATTGGATTATAGATAATTTGGAAACGAGCTGACCCGACACACTGATTAAGTTTAAATGAATTTTTAATTATCAGACTAAAATTCCATCACAACACATAAAGTTACATCAAACATATACAAATATAATCATAAAGTCACCGAATTGCTACAAGAAATTATAGACCCACAGTATGATCCTTTCCCTCGATGTTTAGCCCACAGTCCTGTTAGAAGAAAAGATGATAGCCCCAAAGAGTCACGGATACATCTGCTGTAGTCTAATGATTTTTCCCTTTAAAAGGTATGAACAGACTTTGATAGTAGTATGATCTATCCTAAGGAAAATATTGTTAGCAACAAAACTTGCATAAAAAAGAAATTGTAAACAGCAAAAATGGGTGCCCACAATAGAACAATAAAGGAATCACTCAGTCCTGCATTCTCTCTATTCATTCAGCAGTGATCACGTGCTTGCATGCGTACTTACAGCTTTGGTAGCAACCTCTGGAAACACAATTTTTAGGACATGCATATACAGAATCTTCAATGGTAGCCGTGGCCAAGACAACCCCAGTTCCTAAAAGACGAGTTGAATTCACTGCTTCAGGGAACGTTATCTTGGTTCTACTTATTTTAGGATATCTGGTTCTGTCGCATTAAAATTGTCCAGGCACGAACGTTAACAGCGAGCACAGTGTCAATAGCTTAGGTTTCTAGTCATGAGGAATGTCAGGTCGGGTGCCTTATCTCAGTATAGAAATTTAGTTGGTCACACCACCACTTGTCAACAGTGTCGAAAAAGTTATTGGTTGTAATATTTTACTTGCCACAAGGGCTGAAATGTACTTGAGGTTTTTCTCTGGAAGAGTTAAATCAGGCTCAATGGGCCCGTTACTTCATTTAACCTTTAAAGTTCTTGTAATGGTTATACACCAAGTCTTTAAGGAAAATGTTTTAGTTCTTCACAGATATTTCTCGTGTACTAAACGCTGGCAAAGTTGGGTCACCCCAGTTTCACTGAATAAAGAGAAAACAACATAAAAAAATACTTATACATACTATGTACTCGGTTATAACTTACATTATCATCTGCAAGCGGAGGCTTGACTTATCCTTTAAAACCTTCACGTGAATTGAGTTATATTCATAAAATCAATCATCAAGAATTAGAAATACATGTGTATTTCGTCAATACTCAATGATGAATCAGTGCAGTTATAAGTTAGTTTTACAAATATTCTCGTCTGATTATTTAGCAGTTAAATTAAATTCATTATAGCTACATGATTTTAAGCTAGAAATTATAATTTATTCTGCTTTTCCCCTGAAACACGTCAGCTAGAGAATATAGCAGATTTATAAATTATTCACTCTGCACAAAAGAAACTAGGGAAATAAAATAGGCGATTTAACACTTAATCACTCGCAAATACTAGATATATTATATTTACCTCAACACCAAACTACAGGCGATCACACAACTTAGAATTATACGCTTATATATATCGGCAAATTTTCGAACAAACTAAGAACTTCGCTATACAGCTTATTCTTTTCACGAGCAACGTGTCTACTGCGAATCTTGAGGACTGAATGAAATAAAGTTTAAAACTCTCGTTAATATCTTAAAACCCAGACAAAGGATGCACGCGATTTTCAAAACCCCGCAATAACGCCGGTCTCTCCCCTTCTCTTAACACTTCCCATAAACTCAGGCGACTGGCCATAACATGCCAAGAGTGCGTCTTCACACCTACTGCTAAGAAACTGTTCGTAGCGCTACGTGTCAGATGGAAATACCAGACGATATGTCTGCCATCATGTCTGACAGAATGAATTCTCACACGTTTACGTCGAGAATCTAACCCAAGAGCGCCGTGACATGAGAAAAGTATAGACACATGTCTGCTTTCTGTGTCTGACGGAATGCATTCTAACGCTCTTCGTCTTGCGCAGAGACTGACACGTTGCGCAGCATAGTGCGTGGGTAACATGAGCAAAAAAAAACGGTAAAGTCAGAATGGGAAAGTAAATTTATTTTTTTGCAAACGAACGAATGCGAAAAATACAGGAAAAGGATAAAAGAGCGATAATAAAGTAGAGCACACGGGTAGAAATAAAAGAATATAGAAAATTTATTGATCATAAATCTCTATGCGACAGAACGTCCCCCTTTAAGATATGGAAGCACTCCATGTCTACGTTATGGAAATAAATTTCTTTTATCCGTAGCTTCAGGGTGTCTGTCTACTTCCCTCTCATCTCCCCCCTCCGTCTCTCTCCAATTCCTACTCAAATCTACTCCCAAAGTTTCCTTTCTCTGGAATGTTTCCCATGCGCGCTTGAAAGAGCGTCGCCGCTTCTCACCATTTTGAAAGATTCCGTGTGATTGCAGTGGAATTTTCCTGCCACTATCGTCATCTTCGTCAGTTTTTCTATCGTCAGGAGATGGTCGGAGGTTGGCACCGGTCTTTCCAAGAATCTCTTTAACAGATTTAAATAGAAATCCTTCTCCTTTCCTTTAATAGAGATCTGGTCGTTAGCCTTAGAAATCTTTTTCCGGACTGTAAACGGCCCTTGCCATCCAATCCTCAGTGGGTTGTTTCCGGTAGGGAGTAACACCAAAACTTTCTCTCCTGCTTCCAGTTCTCTTTCTTTCGCGACTTTCCTGTATCGGTTAGCGTGCTTTGTGCGTGCACGCTTAAAGTTGGTCGTTGCTAGATCCCATCCTAGTTTCAACCTTTCCTTTAAATCCGACACATATTTACCTGCTGAGACAACTGTCTCATCAGTCTTCTGGTCTGTCAGCGACCAAAGTAAGGCTTCGAGCGGGCCCTTAATGGGTCTGTCAAATAAAATCGTGGCTGGCGGAAATCCTGTGGACGTATGAGGAGCTTCCCTGTAGCTGAAAAAAGCTGCAGGAATACAAAGATCCCAATCATCAGGTTTCACTTGAGCCAGTTTACTTAGCATCATGTTGAGGTTTCCGTTAACCCGTTCCACGAGCCAATTTCCGGCCGGAGTATAAGGCTTTATATAGATGTGTTGGTTCCTCAAGATCTTCACGATCTCATCCATCAACAGGTTCCGGTATGGAGATCCGTTATGCGTCAACACTTGTTGAGGGAATCCCAACCGAGTGAAAATCTGCACTAGGGCTTCTGCGACATGCTTGGCATCTGCGCATGTTAGAGGGATAGCTTCTGCCCATAAAGTGCATGTGTCGACTAAGGTCAGGATAAACCTGATCCTTCTTTTAGTCCTTTCTAGGGGTCCTGAAATGTCGATCACAACCCGTTCGAATAGTGTTCCCACTATTGGCATTTCACCCATGTGGACTGGGGGTGTCCGTTGCTTGGGTGGTACCCGTTGGCACTGGGCACAGGATTTGACATACATGATAATATTAGTATTTACTCCTGGCCACTAATAATGAGTAGTTATCCGTTGGTTTGTGGCGTTCTGGCCCATATGTCCGCTGAAGGGAAGAGAGTGCCCCATTTCTAGGATTTGGCTTCTGTACTGTTTCGGTACTAGGAGCTGGTTGTAACCTTGGTCAGGCTTGCCCCTTCTGCGATAAAGTACGCCATCCTTAGAAAAGATGATGTCCCCGTGCTGTCTTGGTTCCTTAGCCATGAGCAGTTTCCTAAAGCAGGGTACCAAAGTAGGGTCCTTTTGTAGCGCTTCTTTAAGTTCCACAGGTAACAAATTAGGAGCAGGCTCCCGTTCCTTCTTGGTTTGCCCTCTTGTAGTTACTGCTGCCACAATCGGCTCTTCCGGTTTCCCAATAAACACGTATCTACCGCCAAGTATGACTGGGTAGATGGGGTCGTCTATAACAGCCGCTTTGATCACACCTCTGACAAAGTCAGATTGTATCTCCACCATTGCGATGGGAAGCGCTGTAGATGCATCACTCTTAGAGACTCCACAAAGTTCGACGGTGTCTCCTGTCTCTTGACCGGGTTTAACCAGGTGTCTGGCAACAATGCAATCATAAGAAAGTCATGTGTCAAATAAACAAACAGTTTGAGAACCGTTCAAAATAACAGTACCTCGCATAGAGGGTCTCTCTCCCTCTACAGGTTGGGAATCACTGTCAATAATTCCGCCTTGCGAGACTGTTAGCAAGCATCCTATGCGTTTCGGCTCAGTGTGCTCGCTCTGATCATTAGTCCCGTGCTCATGGGTTCTCCTTTGCCACCTTGTCCTTTCTGGCTGCGCTGCCATGTAGGGTGGTCGGGTTGATCAGACTGTTTACTGTGGTTGGGTTACTTGTTTTTGTAGAACTTGGATTTTTCAGGAGGGCGGTTTTGAGGTCCAGTTTCTCTGTGGTTATTCTGATTAGAAGCATGAGAAGCATGAGAAGATTGCTCTAGATTATTCTTTCGAAAATGCTCTTCTGTCGGTTTATGTTTTGTGGTCGGGAGTTCAGCCAGCGCATTTTGATAACGCTCAGATTTTTCCAAAATGTCTTCAAGCTTTTCTGCACTCTGCTCAGCTAGAAATCTCCGGGTATCAGCAGACAAAGTGTTCTTTATTTGTTCTGTTATAACAAATTCCTCAAGACCTTCATAGGTAGAGGGGAGCTGCGAGAGCTCAAGGCACTTTGTCAAGTATCCCTTCAAACGAGATGAGAACTGCTGAACAGTTTCAGAGCTCTCCTTCCTACTGTTGCCAAACAGTTGCAAAAACTTTCGAGCATTCATTTCAAAGCGCTCTAATAACGCTTTCTTCAAGACGTCGTAATTGTCTTGTTGGCTGCTTTCCAGTTTGGCGTAAACATCATACGCACTGCTTTTAAACGCCTGAGAAAGCTTCATATTCCAACGCGACCTCTCTAAACCGTACAGAGTTGCAATTTTCTCAAATTGTTCAAGCCATGTGTCAATATTCTCATTTGGACAAGGGAAAGAATCTAGCGCAAAAGACATAGCAGTGAGGTGAGTAGATTGAGTGTTAGAAGGATCTGTTAAAGAAGAATGAGGAGAAGACTCTCCGTTGCTGGAGGTAGACGTAGTGCCACGATTGTGGAATTCTAGAGTTTTAAGAGCCAACTCATGCTGTCTCTCCCTCTCCTTCTCTCTTTCCTCATGCTGCATCCTGCGAATTTCCATTTCCTCATCCATCTTTCTCTGCCGCAATAGACGGTCTTCCGCTTCTTTCCTCTCCACTCCTTCTTCTTTCCTCCTTAGTTCTTTTTTTCCCTCTTTAGCTTCATATCTCTCAAGTTCGTCCCTGACAAAAGCTTTCGCTTCGTCTCCGTCCAAACCTTCTTGTCTCGCTTCGTCCTTGAGCATCTGCCTAAGCTTTGCCCTTTCTACCATAATAAGTAGGTGACTGAGACTTAGACGAGAAAGAAATAAGAAACAGGATACACTGGTTCCTACCACTTACGAGAAAATACCAAACAAAAAGATGATATACTTTAACCGTGGATACCTCCTCCTATACTATAGTATCTAACTATCGCTGCTATTAATCGTCAATAAAGCACCTAATGCAGACGACTACGCCAAATAAATGGTAGTTAAGATTTACTCACTAAAAAATAAGTTGCTACAGTGGAAACACAATAATTATTGCAAAAATTTGATTAAGGAAGAAAAAAAATCCCCTTAATTTTAAGTCCACTACAAGTTCACCCCTGAAGACAGTTAGGGTAAGGGAGGCAATTAACAGGACGTAATTGTCTGAACGCACTCCTTAGCTTAGCTCCAACACCTTCTTCTTCAGAACCCTGTGATTGATAGACAATCACAAACTTTACCAGCTTTTAGTATTACAAACTCAATAATTAACATATATTCCGACAAAATCGACCTGTAACTCAAATGTATATTACTAAAAATGCTGTGGGAAAAAACCAATTATTAATTGTGTGGTCAGCACGCCCATAAACAGATCGTTAGTTTTGGGGAATAGTTATTTTTAAAGATACACAAAACCACGAGACAATCACACTCTTACTCTTTTACAGAATAAAGAATCTTACCAGACGAGGTAATATATTTATCGTACTCGTCTTCCTATTCTAAGTTCAACATCCCGTTAGACGAGTCCACATTTGTCGTCGATTTGCTCAGGATTTTGAGTTCAATTCCCGGAAACGAGCAACCATTTGTCGTAGATTTGTGATAGGTGATTTAAGACTTGGGTTGGTCCCTTCCGAATAGATTAGAATAAGTGATAGTCACAGTGGAGACAATAATAGAAATAGAGTTCCACGAGTGAGATGGTATGAATAAATAGAGGATGTCTCTGAAATCGAGAATCTTCTCTCTTTGTCAGCCTATCTTCCACAACAGATTTAGAGGTGTCAGAGAGTCTATTGACTACACACACACACACACACACACATATATATATATATATATATATATATATATATATATATATATATATATATATATATATATATATATAACCACTCACGTGCACACACACAATTGATGACAGTTAGACGTGCAGACGTCGGAAAACTATAACAATTGGAATATAGATAATTTGGGAACGAGCTGACCCGACACACTGATTAAGTTTAAATGGATTTTTAATTATCAGACTAAAATTCCATCACAACACATAAAGTTACATCAAACATATACAAATATAGTCATAAAGTCACCGAATTGCTACAAGAAATTATAGACCCACAGTATGATCCTTTCACTCGATGTTTAGCCCACAGTCCTGTTAGAAGAAAAGATGATAGCCCCAAAGAGTCACGGATACATCTGCTGTAGTCTAATGATTTTTCCCTTTAAAAGGTATGAACAGACTTTGATAGTAGTATGATCTATCCTAAGGAAAATATTGTTAGCAACAAAACTTGCATAAAAAAGAAATTGTAAACAGCAAAAATGGGTGCCCAAAATACAACAATAAAGGAATCACTCAGTCCTGCATTCTCTCTATTCATTCAGCAGTGATCACGTGCTTGCATGCGTACTTACAGCTTTGGTAGCAACTTCTGGAAACACAATTTTTAGGACATGCATATACAGAATCTTCAATGGTAGCCGTGGCCAAGACAACCCAAGTTCCAAAAAGACGGGTTGAATTCACTGCTTCAGGGAACGTTATCTTGGTTCTACTTATTTTAGGATATCTGGTTCTGTCACATTAAAATTGTTCCGGCACGAACGTTAACAGCGAGCACAGTGTCAATAGCTTAGGGTTCTAGTCATGAGAAATGTCAGGTCGGGTGCCTTATCTCAGTATAGGAATTTAGTTGGTCACGCCACCATTTGTCAACAGTGTCGGAAAAGTTATTGATTGTAATATTTTACTTGCCACAAGGGCTGAAATGTACTTGAGTTTTTTCTCTGGAAGAGTTAAATCAGGCTCGATGGGCCCGTTACTTCATTTAACCTTTAAAGTTCTTGTATAGGTTATACACCAAGTCTTTAAGGAAAATGTTTTAGTTCTTCACAGATATTTCTCGTGTACTTAAACTCTGGCAAAGTTGGGTCACCCCAGTTTCACTGAATAAAGAGAAAACAACATAAAAAAATACTTATACATACTATGTACTCGGTTATAACTTACATTATCAACTGCAAGTGGAGGCTTGACTTATCGATTAAAACCTTCCCGTGAAATAAGTTATATTTATAAAATCAATCATCATGAATTAGAAATACATGTGTATTTTGTCAATACTCAATGATGAATCAGTGTAGTTATAAGATAGTTTTAAAAATATTGTCGTCTGATTATTTAGCAGTTAAATTAAATTCATTATAGCTACATGATTTTAAGCTAGAAATTATAATTTATTCTGCTTTTCCCCTGAAACACGTCAGCTAGAGAATATAACAGACTTATAAATTATTCACTCTGCACAAAAGAAACTAGGGAAATAAAATAGGCGATTTAACACTTAACACATTAACTACCGAATTAAAAAACACGCTGTGGCCGAATTAAATTTTTTCCCATTTTCATCCTGCAGGTGTTTGCACAAAGTAAGCTGTAGTTTTCGTAATTGTTTACAGATTTTTATGAATTACACGTCATTTTAAAGATAAATGAATTGTAATAAGCACCGTTTGTAACTCTAATAGAGGTTGTTGCTATTTAACGGCCCTCCGATGGCCGAGGCCGATGGCCGAGGACAAGCAATATTTTCACAATTATAACTGCTTGCGCCCCATCTCTATCAAAATCACAATTTCAATCAATGTGCACACCGTTTTCACTTTTGTCCTCGTCGCTAGATCTATCAGTCAATTGTTGAAACACGTTTCTATCCTATTCAGCCGTTAGACGAGATGTACACGCATTTTTTTAGTCCTATCACTAGTTGCCACGGTAAACAGTTTTGCAGGATTTGGTAACTAACCTCAAAACGCTGAAAAATATGAACATAATATCAATTTTCCAGTGTTCTACAACAACCATGCTTTGGGAATTTGTTTTCCAGTGGCAACTTAAAATCTCGAACCAGATCAGAAAGTGTTTCAGTACATTTTTCATTCGTTTTATTACTAAAATTAGATTGGCGCCTTGAGCGGCTTGCGGTCCAAATGTGTTTATTTCGTGAGCCGCAGACACAGCGGCTTGCGGTAGTTAATGTGTTAAATCACTCGCAAATACTAGATATATTATATTTACCTCAACACAGAACTACAGGCGATCGCACAACTTAGAATTATACGCTGATATATATATATATATATATATATATATATATATATATATATATATATATATATATTTGAAGTCTAGAAGCTCGGCAAATTTTCGAACAAACTAAGAACTTCGCTATACAGCTTATTCTTTTCACGAGCAACCTGTCTACTGCGAATCTTGAGGACTGAATGAAATAAAGTTTAAAACACTCGTTAATATCTTAAAACCCAGACAAAGGATGCACGCTATTTCCAAAACCCCGCAATAGCGCCGGTCTCTCCCTTTCTGGCCATAACATGCCAAGAGTGCGTCTTCACACCTACTGCTAAGAAACTGTTCGTAGCGCTACGTGTCAGATGGAAATACCAGACGATATGTCTGCCATCATGTCTGACAGAATGAATTCTCACACGTTTACGTCGAGAATCTAGCCCAAGAGCGCCGTGACATGAGAAAAGTGTAGACACATGTCTGCTTTCTGTGTCTGACGGAATGCATTCTAACGCTCTTCGTTTCGCGCATAGACTGACACGTTGCGCAATACACTGCGTGGCTAACATGAGCAAAAAAACGGTAAAGTCAGAATGGGAAAGTAAATTTATTTTTCGCAAACGAACGAATGCGAAAAATACCGGAAAAGGATAAAAGAGCGATAATAAAGTAGAAGACACGGGTAGAAAAGAAAATAATATAGAAAATTTATTGATCATAAATCTCTATGTGACACACTGTATGATCACTAACACATAAATAAAATCAGTTATGAGGTTGACATAATAAACCTCAA
Source organism: Oreohelix idahoensis (assembly GCA_024509875.1). Classification (NCBI taxonomy): domain Eukaryota; kingdom Metazoa; phylum Mollusca; class Gastropoda; order Stylommatophora; family Oreohelicidae; genus Oreohelix; species Oreohelix idahoensis. The sequence continues at coordinate 55,602 of JAMPIV010006125.1, read as the reverse complement.
CATATCTTTATATATCTTTTACTACGGCTTGTGTTATTCTGACAGACAATTCCTACCTGCTTGAAAACATAAAAACATATCACAAACTTTACATTTAACTTTTATTTTTCTTATACTCTTTACAGTCAAAGCAAAGCTTACAATTTCTTTTTGTCTCTGTAAATTCTGTGTCCATGGTGTGCCGAGAAAAAAACTGGTAACTTTGAAGCGAGTGTTACATCATCATACCGGCTTGTGTTATTCTGACAGACAATTCCTACCTGCTTGAAAACATAAAAACATATCACAAACTTTACATTTAACTTTTATTTTTCTTTTAATCTTTACAGTCAAAGCAAAGCTTACAATTTCTTTTTGTCTCTGTAAATTCTGTGTCCATGGTGTGCCGAGAAAAAAACTGGTATCTTTGAAGCGAGTGGTACATCATCATACAAACTTATGTTCCCCAATTCCCGGATCAGTTCTGTAAGATCTAGCTGCCCAGATCTAGCTGGTCTTCTACATCTGGGTATTTTTTCTGTCAGTCTTGAAATAAAATGTAAGCATTTACCATTGCAATATCAAGAAAGTGTAAAAAAGAGTTTTCCAATATTTATTGCTCTTTCTCAAAACATTGTACTTGTTAATCAGCTGGTCACTCTTGTCCACTCCTTTCATGTAAATATTGTAATCCCTTACAAGATTTGGCTATCTAACAATATTATTGAATATTCAAATTAACCTTAGTTCTACGCTTAGCAAACCTATGGCCATTTGCTAAATGAATGCTTGAAACCAGTGTTTTAGTTTTGTTACCTCTCTACTGCAGTGCTAGTAATTCTTTATCTCTAACCCACTTCATTGCACCTCTGATACTATTTTTTTCTTCAAATTCCTTTATATTTGAAAGTGCAGCTGGAAATCTCTTTCTGTTTCTAAGAAATGTGACACAAGCTCCAATCCCCTAACTTCCACAAGTCCTTCAGTATCTGATTGGATGTATAAAAATTATCAAAATAATCCCTTTATCCTTGACTCACCAAAGATTTCATAAGATTCATAACTAAAGAATAAGCTAAACCAAATGGTCCACTTAAAGTGTTCCTTCCTAAATAAACATCAAAGTATATCCACTAACAGCATCAGCAAGAATCCATAACTTCATACCCCATTTTGTTGGCTTGTCTCTAATATACTGTCAAAAAGAAAACACCCTTTTCTTATAACTATTCTTTCATAAAATTACAGTCTGAAGAAGTCAATGGGTCTCAAAAACTGCATTGTATTTTTTCTGGTCCTTATCTCTGATTGTTGCAGATCTGGAACCATCTCAGGCAAAAAGGGTAAAGTGTTGGAAGGTGGGTCTTCATCAAGTCCATCATAACCAAAATATCTGCAAGAAAAAAAATTTAAAATTAATTTTTACTGATCAACAATAGAATTCAAAGTTACAGTTTAGAGTACACAGGAAAATTAACACACATTACATTTTCCTTACAAAGGAATACTGTCAATCTTAAAGTCATATGATGTAAACAATAATTTTTAAAAGCAGAGACACGGGGCAAATGAGGTCAGAAAAATCAGCTGATTCAGAAGTTACGTGTGACCCACTTTATTTTTATTTCCTGGTGCCATGAGTTCTTTGTTAACTGTTTGAAAGGTGAAATATTTGTTTCTCTTTTTTTTAAAAACAAACAGAAAGCAGCTATACTGACTACAACAGCCCACTAAAACGACTGTTTTATTGCTTTTCAAAATCAGCTGTTATCATTTCGTTAACTACGTAACATTACCTTCGCATGTACGGCTAGTAATTTGAGTTGTTCTGAGCTGTATTTTCACCATCCGACTCATCAGATGTTTCCAAGTCCTCTTATTAATCGTCAGAACAGGAATCTACATCACTAGATGCGTTGTAGTCGCTATGAGACTGCATTTTGTTTACTATACAAGGGGATTGACATAAGTCTTGGGCCTGACCATGAAGGAGTCACAGGAGGAAGATGAAACTTGGCACATTTAAAGTTCATCATATTTGCACTGAATGTGTAAATTACGCGTTTGTTTCTTCAATGGGGTTTTCCGCTACTGTGCACGGTGCAATGTACCCTATTGACCGGATCTGCTGGTCCAAAGATTTGAAAAAACAATGGAAAAGAAGGAAGCCAGAGCTGTGATAAAATATCTGATGTTTCAGGGAAAAACACCTACAGAAATACACAAGGAGATGGAACCAGTGTTTCGTGATTCTTGTCCTTCATATACTTCGGTAAAAAACTGGTGTCAACAGTTTAAGTGCGGCCGCTCAAATGTTGCTGATCTGCCAAGATCTGGTAGACCAGCCTCAGAGTGCAACGATGAAAATGCAACAAGAGTGAAGAAAATCATTGACCAGGATCGAAAAATGACAATTGTGGAGATAGCTAGTAGAGTAAAACTAAATGAAAGAACAGTTTATAGAATTTTACACAACAGACTGAACATGAGAAAAGTGTGTGCACGCTGGGTTCTACGACTGTTGACACGTGAACAGAAGCAAACGAGGGTAAATTGCTGTCAACAGTTGATCAAAAAGTGTCAGTCAAAAAATTTTTTGGAGACCATGGTGACAGTAGATGAGACTTGAGTACACCATTATGACCTCGAATCCAAAATTGCCAGCATGCAATGGAAACCCCGGGTTCCCCAACACCTGTCAAGCCGAGAGCGCAGAAATCTGTAGGAAAAGTGATGCTGACTGTTTTTTGGGACGGCAAAGGTGTCCTTTTGAAAGATTATCTTCCTCGTGGCAACACAGTTAATGGACAGTACTATGCAGATCTTCTCAGCAAACTAAGAAAGGTTGTGACTAGGAAACGAGGGATAACGCGCACTCAAAATCTTCCTTTGCTTCATGACAACGCGCCCTTTCACAAAGCACGGCTTGTGCAGCTAGCAGCCAACGATTTGAATATTGAAATTCTTCCACACCCACCATATTCTAAAGATTTGGCTCCATCAGACTTTTTTCTATTCCCAAATCTTAAAAAACAGATAAAGGAAATCATTTTGACAGCGATGAAGAGGTTATACTGGCATGTGATGACTGGTTTAGTTTGAAAAAAAGGGTGTTCTACTCCCAAGGTCTTTTCAAGGTCAAGCAGAGATGGCAGAAGTGTGTCAATTCAGACGGTGGCTATATTGAAAAGGAATAAACACTACACAAAATTTCAACTCTCTGTGACATGTCCTTCATGGTCAGGCCCACGACTTATGTCAATCCCCTTGTATGTTAGGACGAGTTGTTCGGAAAATATCCAAAACGGCAGACGGACAAATGCGGTGTTTACATTTTTTCTGCGTGTAATTTCAAAGACAAAGTAAGTGAAAGCTGTATATTTTTTAGCACAAATATAATTGTTAGCATGTATTATTAATATAAAACATTGATTTGAAGTAAAATTTAAAAAATAAAAGTGGTTTTTTTTAACTTCACATGTCATCGTTTCGATCGGAACGATTTTGCTTATTTCCGGTCAGAAGAGTGATATACTGTATTTTTATGTTGATACACTTACATACTGTATTTTCATGTTGATGCACATCAATTCCTTTTTCAAAATTTATATTGTAGAAGTAACTGTACTACAGTAAAAAAAAATGATCTTCTGTCTCCTGCGTATTGGTGTTACATAATTTGCATTTTGGGATGTTTCTCCATTGTGCAACAAGTCTTTGCCTAATGGGTGTCATGCTATATAATAATCTAAATGTGACTTCCTTTGCGGGTGGAGCAAGTGGTAACTCGTGTAGGCTCCTAAAAATAGGTCTGTAATCAGTTATGAAATAATTGTACCCACGTTTTATCCTTGTCACTAATGATGGTTCCTGTATACTAATGAGATTCCTGTAAATGGAACGTGTGTTTTGTTGTAATAAAGGTGTGTTTCCTTGTATGCTTTTATGCATTGTTTGTAGAACCGTGGTAAAGTGCCAAAATGATGAGGTTGGTTATTTTTGTAACGACACACGTTAAATAATCTCAAACCAATATAATAATGAGCCATGGGGTATTGTTCAGGATTTTTAACGATTTCTCCTATGTACTTGATTCTTAAGGCTTTTATTTTAGTTGCTATATCTTGTAAAGATACTCCCCCTCTATCTTTGGGTTGTATTAATTGTTAAATTTTAATTTTTATATTTATTTAGGTTCTTATGTGTCCTATCTAACCTTCACTTTCTTTCCTTTCCCTGACGAAGGACTTGTGGTCGTAACGTTGGCTATTTTCTTTGTCTTTTGTCCTCGTAAGACGAATCACCTTTTTTCGATTTTTTTCACACCCATCCATGGGTTGTATTAACGTTTTATGCTTTATACAATGTAAAGTGTTGCGAAATAAGAATGTTCTTATGAGTTTATTAATTCGTGTAATAATTTCTTGAGGAATGGTTTGAACATTTGTTATATAAATAGATTTAGGTAAAATAAAGGTGTTGATTAAAACCGATCTTCCGAAAATTGTAGCAGTTTTGTGTTTATATCTTTCTAGTCTGTTTTTTATTTTCTCTAACAAGTTTTTCCATACCTGTGTGTTAATTTGTGTTGGTGTGGCAGTGAATGTAATACCGTAAATTTTTATTTCATTAACTTGGAGCAACAGAAAGGGAAAATCTTATCTGTTTCTCCATTTACCTATTCCCATTAACTTTGATTTCTGAATGTTTAATTTTGCTTCGCTAGCTCGTCCAAACTCATTAAAGGTGTTTAAAATATTTTGAATGGATGAAATTTTGGTTGGGAAAAATATCGTGTCGTCAGCGTAGGCGACTAATTTTTTTTTACCTTGTCCTGGAATGAAAACCCCCGTGATGTTTGTGTCTTGTCTTATTTTCTCTAACACGGGTTCTATTGAAAGTACACATAACAAGGGTGAGAGTGGACACCCTTGTCTAACAGACCTAGTGAAAATAAAAGGTTCTGTGATTATGTGATTTATTAAAAGTCTACTTTCTGTTGTTTTGTATATAATTTCTATCCATTTTCTAAAGTATGGCCCTACATTACAGGCGAACAGAGTTTTGTGTAAAAAAGAATGGAATACCCTATCAAAAGCTTTTTCCTGGTCCAACGATAGAATAGCGGCCTCGTGCTGCTTGTCTGACGCGTAAATAATCAAATCTCTAAAAAAGTGTGTATATTTACTGATACAAGGGGATTGACATAAGTCTTGAGCCTGACCATGAAGGAGTCAAAGGAGGAAGATGAAACTTGGCACACTTAACGTTTATCATATTTGCACTGAATGTGTGAAGTACGCCTTTGTTTTTTCAATGGGTTTTCCCGCTACGGTGCACGGTGCAATGTACCCTATTGACCGGATCTGCTGCTCCAAAGATTTGACAAAACAATGGAAAAGAAGGAGGCCAGAGCTGTGATAAAATTTCTGATGTTTCAGGGAAAAACACCTACAGAAATACACAGGGAGATGGAACCAGTGTTTCGTGATTCTTGTCCTTTATATACTTCGGTAAAAAACTGGTGTCAACAGTTTAAGTGCGGCCGCTCAAATGTTGCTGATCTGCCAAGATCTGGTAGACCAGCCTCAGAGTGCAACGATGAAAATGCAACAAGAGTGAAGAAAATCATTGACCAGGATCGAAACATGACAATTGTGGAGATAGCTAGTAGAGTAAAACTTAATGAAAGAACAGTTTATAGAATTTTACACAACAGACTGAACATGAGAAATGTGTGTGCTCTCTGGGTTCCGCGAATGTTGACACGTGAACAGAAGCAAACGAGGGTAAATTGCTGTCAACAGTTGCTCAAAATGTGTCAGTCAAAACATTTTTTGGAGACCATGGTGACAGTAGATGAGACTTGGGTACACCATTATGACCCGAATCCAAATTGCCAGCATGCAATGCAAAACCCCGGGCTCCCCAACACCTGTGAAGCCGAGAGAGCAGAAATCTGCAGGAAAAGTGATGCTGACTGTTTTTTGGGACGGCAGAGGTGTCCTTTTGAAAGATTATCTGCCTCGTGGCAACACAGTTAATGGACAGTGCCCTTACTATAAAACAGAAAACAGCACAGATAAATTAGTTTCTTTCTAACTTTTAAAAAATATTTTTTGTCCGAAAATCATTCACTGATATACTGCACTCATCATTCAATCTCCAAAACAAAAAAACTGGTACAGTAAAACTGAAAAAAATATGATGAATAAAGTACCAGTCACCTCAGTGTGAAACTTGAGCTTGCGTGTTGTTACACCGCTTGTCAAAACGTTTCACCAATTGAGATAAAGCTACCCTCATTTCCTTCTCCACATCAAATCTTGATCTTAACTTGGTTTTTATGACAGCCACTGCTGTAAACCCAGCCTCGCAGAAATAGGTGGTGGCAAAAGGAATTAATATCTTCAGTGCTCTATTGCCCAAGCTTGGGAACTTCTGTTTTACTGAATATCACAATTTTGGGGATGGAAACTTCGCTTGTAGTGAGGAGTCTGATGAAAGTTCTATTAGTTCTTCCTCTTCTGTAGTACTGAAGTCCGAAGAAGCATCACTACTGAAGGGATTTTGAACCCATTGCAAACTGTCACAGTTTTTAGGAAAGTATTTTTCAAAATGAAAACTGAGTTGAGATAAGTGTCCGAGAAATATAGAAACAATATCTGCACTAAAATCGATTTCATTGTCTGTAATAAACTGCTGCAAACCTAGAAAGTAGTACTTTCTCATTTATTGATTTTTCTCTTCCAAAGAAGAAGCTTCTTTTTGAAGGCCGAAACTTTGTCAATAAGTTGAATCAAATGAGTTTGCAGACATTTATTCAACGAGTTCAACTTTTCAAAAAGATCACAGAGGTATGCAACTTTTAACAGGAAGTCAGTGTCCAGAGAGCACTTAGCACTGACATAGTTTTCTTCTTCAAGATAAGAATAGAGTTCCCGCCTAAGATCAAAAATGCGCGATAATACATTTCCTATGGAAAGCCATCGAGTGCTGCAATAAAATAAGAGAGACGTATGCTCAGCCCCCATATCGGGATTCATTTTACTGAAAAATCTAGCTCTATAAGGTTGAGTTTTAATAAAGTTCACCACATTTATGACAGTTTGCAGGACTTGACTCAAATCAACACTCAAATGCCGTGAAGCAAGTGCTTCCCTATGGATAATACAATGGGTATAAACAGCATCAGGAGCTTTGCCTCGGATGAGTGCTTGTAGGCCACTGTAACAGACCGACATTGAACGAGCACCATCGGTACACACACCAACACAATGAGCCCAGTCTATTTTATTTTCCGCCATGAAGTTGTCCACAATTTCAAATAAATCTTTTCCTGTCGGACCTGCATTTATGTCCTTACAAAAAAGATCTTCCACCATTTCGTTTTTTTCATCAACAAACCGCACATAACAGATTAAATGAGCATCTCTATTGCTATCTGTGGCCTCATCAAGCTGCAAAGCAAAGTCCTCCCTCCTCATTTTTTCTATAATCTGTTCATTAAGATCCTCTATTAAATCTTGAATTCGGCGGCTGACAAAGGAATGGGCAAAAGCTGTTTTCCCACGGACTCTCCAACCATAATGGACACCATATCAATAGCACATAGTAAAACGAGTTCTTCTGCAATCGTGTGGGGTTTCTTACATTTTGCTACCGGCTATGCTACCTTGTAGGACGCTAGAAGAGCTTTACTTGAGCTTGTCGCCTGCTTAGAAAATGCTACTTTTTCTTCTTTCATTTGGCTCAGCTTTCTAGAGAAATATTCTCTTGGTTTGTTACGTCATTCTTATGAACACTCTCTAAATGGCGCTTCAATTTGCTAGGCAGCATACATTCGACAAAGTGTATTTTGACACACAAAACTCCCTGTGGACGCTCTTCATCGTTCACAAGAGTGCACGTGAAACCAAAATCTAAGTAACCTTCGTTGTATTTTCTAAACTTACGTTTCCTTTCCTCGTTACCACTTTCTTTGTCATCCTCAACAAGTTCTCGCTTTTTACTAACACTTGCAAAATTAAAATATCTTTCCATAGTTTATATCAATCTCACGACACAATTAAAAACGTTTGAAAACAGAAAATCACCTTGTTACCTACTATGGTCGCGCGAGGAGAATGCACGGAAAGTTGATAGGCGGGTCGGGGGAGCGGGACTTCAAAGGCTGGCCAACATCAAAAGTGAAATTTCTCCGGGGTCACGCAGGTTAACAAACACCAAAAATGAAATTTCCCACAGCTCTGTGTTTTCTTTATAGCTAACAACGAAAACAATCCACGCCCAACCGTCACTCATGGCACCCCAGAGCGCCGCTGCGCACAGGTTGAAAAACGCTGATGTAGACTATCAGGGCTTGGGAAGGAGTTTCTACTGGTTTCTAAAGTGTGTATAATGCCACTTTTTTAACAAATGTGGTCGACATATAAATCACATTTTGTATCATTTACCAAACATGATCCTTAATTTAGAGATAGGCGGATAGATGGATACACACACACACACATATATATATATATATGTATAGATAGATAGATAGATAGATAGATAGATAGATAGATAGATAGATAGATAGATAGATAGATAGATAGATAGATAGATAGATAGATAGATAGATAGATAGATAGATAGATAGATAAGTGCTAGTTTGTATCGTTCAGGGGAGTTTACTAACGGAAGTTTATATGTTTAAGGGAAAGAATTACGCAAAAATTAAAATATAAGTTTGAAATGTTTTTGCTCATTCTCACTTGAGTGCCAGATAAAATATTTCACTGGACAGATACAGGAAATTTTCCAAAAGAGCAAGATAATATTCCAAAATATACCAACTGTTCCGAAGAGCTATGCTAGTTTGTATATCGTTCAGCTAACGGAAGTTAACGCAAAAATTATTTTTGATCTATTAATAATTTAAATGAGCTTTTTCTTCTTTCCTGATGCATATCCGTATGCAGATTGTGAGACATGTTTCATATTATAAGTATTGTAATCTTTTTGGCATCTATTGTTTTTTAAAGAATACATTTTACAAGAGCAGGCTGAGTATTCAATAATTTTTTGATATTTTCATGTTTAACTTTTAATTTATAATCCATGTTTATTTTGGTGATTGTCGTAGATTTTTGATAGGGGAATTAAGACTTTTGTTGGTCCCTTCTGAATAGATTTGAATAAGTGATAGTCACAGTGAGAAGTAGTAATGGCAATAGGTTTCCACGAGTGAGATGGTAGACATGTGATAGAGGCTGTCTCTGAAATCAAGAAATCTTCTCTCTCTTTCACCTATCTTCTACGACAGATTTAGATTGAGTCAGACAGTCTACACACATATATATGAAATATATATATCCACTCACGTGCACGCACATACAAGACGACAGTTATACATACAGACGTAGAAAAACTATAACAAATGATTATATAAATATTCTCGAACGAGCTGACCAACACGCTGATTAATTTCAACAGAAATTTTAATTATCATCTAAAATTTCTTCACAACACATAGAAATTGTATCAAGGCTGATCACCTGTTTGCTAGTCAATTTGATTACGGAAACAACGGCAAGTGGATTAATTTGTTGTTGCCCTAAAGACGCCACTAGGCGTGATGGGATACAACGGCAAAGAAATCAATTTGTTGTTGCCCTAAGACGCCACTAGGCGTATTGGCCACTGACTGCTTTGTCGGTTGGTGGCTAAGGATGGAAGAAGAATATACACAATCAAAAAAAAATCAAGGAATTTCTACAAGAAATGATAGACCCACAGTTAGATGTTATCCCTCGAGGTATGCCCTCATTCCTGTTGGAAGAAAGTGATAGCCCCAAGGAAACAAGGATACATAGGATTAGGTCTAATATTTCCCCTTCTTAAGGTATGGACAGACTTGATATCTCTGATCTATTTTAAGGGAAATATGATTAGCAATACTTGCATACAGAAAGTAAAGATAGCAAAATGGGTGCCCAATTACAACAACAAAAAAATCATTCCGTCCTGCATTCACTTTATTCATTCAGCCGAGCACACGTGCACATGTTCATACTCACAGCTTAGATAGCCACTTCTGGTAATACAATTTTTAGGACATTCACCTACAGACTCGTCAAGGGCAGTCTTTGACCAAGAAATCCCCAGTTCCAAACAGACAGGATGAATTCTCTGCTTCCGGGAACGACTCCTTGGGTGTTCTTATTTTTCGGATGTCTGTTTAGGTCACATTAAAATTATCCAGGCACGAAACATTAACAACGAGCACAGTGTCAATAGCTTAGGTTCCTAGAATTGAGGAATGTCAGATCGGTGTCTACTTTCAGGAACGGACTATATTTGGTCACCACACCACTAGTAGAAACTACGTCGGAATGTTACTGACGTTAATATGTTTCTTGCCACATCGGCTAAATTTGTACATAGAGTTTGTGCAGAAAATATGATCTGGCTCAAAGGCCCAGTATAAAAACAGTTAGTCTTTAATAAAACCCATTAGGGAGAGTTGTACTCTGTCTATTTATGAAGACACACGCACTGTCAGACAGGTGTTAACTTGTAAACCCCCGTGGTTAAAAGATAAAACTGTTTATGTTTCTCACAAGTATGTCTCTGTACTAAACGCCGGCAAAATTTGGGTTAACCCCAGTTTTCACTGCATAGGGAAGAAAAACCACAAATAAAATACTTATACATGCTACGTACTCGGATTATAACTTACATTTTTAAACTGCAAGCGTACCGCTTGACTTATCATTTAAACTTTCCTGAGAAATAAGTTATATACATAAAATCAATCATCATGAATTAGGAATACCTACGTGTTCCGTCACCACTCATGAAGCATCTAGCATTATAAGTTAGTTAGAAAAATTTATTCTCGTCTGATTATTTTAGCAGTGAAATTAAATTCCTTAATAGCCGACTGAGTTTAAGCTAGAAATATAATTTCTGTTTTCCACTGTAACTCGTCACTATAAAATAATACAGAATATATAAATTAAGCGCTCTGCACCAAATCTAACTAGTGAAATAAAATAAGCGATTTAACACTTTAAACACTACACAAAATACTAGATAATATGTATAATATTTACCTCCACACACAGAACTACAGACTAAACCATGAACTAGAATAGTGCAATCTAATGGTAGTCTAGAGCTCGGCAAAATGGCCAAGAAACTCAGACTTCGCCAAAACACAGATATATGATCTAGCACAGCGATCTGTCTACTGCAAAATTAAGGAGCAAGAATGAAAATCTAGTTTCAAACTCTGGTTATATCTATTACCAGACAAAGAGGTAAACGTTTAATTTCGATAAACGAAGTACTCTCCCCTTTCCGTCTTTAACGCTTCCGTTTAACACCTAAACGCATGCCGTAACTGCCACCTACTGACCGAGATGTCGCGTGTCAGTTGCGAATCTCAGACAACCCGTCTCCAGTGCAGAAGCAGATTTTCACACCTCCCCGAGAAACTCAGCCTGAGAACCATAACTGACACTTTGCTTTCTCGCACCTTACGCCAAAACTGGCCGTGGAGCGTGAGTGTCACATCACCTGACACTGAGAATCTACCTTGGAAACTACATGTCAGATGCAAACTACCAGACAAATGTCTCATCATGTCTAACGGAGTGAATTCTCACACTTCAGGCCCAGAAACTTAGCCGAAGAAACACTGTCCCAGGGGAAACTGTGACAGCTGTCTGCTCCCCTGTCTTACAGAATGCATTCTAACACTCTGCGTCTCGTGTAGGGGCTGACACGTTACGTCATAACTGCGTTCTCAGTTATGAGAAAGAAAACGGTAAAATTGAGAATGGGAAAGAAAATATTTTTCGCAAACGAATGGATGCGAAAAATACATGAAAAAGGTAAAGAGTGATAATAAAAATAGAGGATACGGGTGAAAGAAAAAGAAGAGGATATAGGCAATTTAATGATCATAAAACCTCTGTGACAGTGATATATCGCGCATTTTCGTCGTACAACAAAACATGACAGATAACTGAAACAGACTGCAATATCTTTTGTAAAAGAAGAGGGTCTTTTTCATTTTTCACAGCGACTCATTCTTCTTCTTTGATCCTTAGCCACCGACCGTCAAAGCAGTCAGTGGCCATCACGCCTGGTGGCGTCTGGTAGGGCAACAACAAATTGATTCCACTTCGCTAAGTCGGTGGCCATCCTTTGTACGTGCCCCAACTCTGGTTCATTCTTTGCATCCCAGCCTCCACAGTCCTCCGCCAAGTTCTTTTTGGTCGGATCCTCATTCGTTCTCCTTCAGGGGTCCATAGCATAGTTGTTCTTGTAATGGCATCGGGGTCTCTTCTGAGGACATGACCAACCCAGCTCCAGCGTCTGCCAGCTATGATGGTGTGCATGTCCTCTTGCTTGCTACGAGTAAGCAGATCTTGGTTAGTGATGGTATTTGGCCAAAAGATTCTGAGAATTTTTCTTAGGCAAGTTGTGTAAAAAGAGGACAATTTCGACATTTCCTTCTCTATAACTCTCCAGCATTCCGTACCATATAGAAGCACAGAAAGCACCCAGCTCTGAAATAATCTTAATTTTGTCCTTGTGCTGTACTGAGAGGACTTCCAGATGTTGTTTAGACTAAAAAAGGCTGTTCTTGCTTTGTTCATTCTGTTGCTTGCTCCGACGTCTGGTGTTACTATGCATCCTAGGTATGTAAAGGTGTCTGTCAAAATAATAGACGGAAAGAAACAAAAATGGATAATGCGTTACCAATTCCGTTACAGTTGACAGTGAGAAGATTTACAGATTTTTATATAGCTCAACACACTTTAGTCATAGAGAAAGAAATAAACATACAGATTAATCCAAATGTAAACTAGTTTGGAAGCGCGTCACAGGCTACGACTACAACCCACAGAAGCCAGATCCAAGCCAGATCCAAGCCTCAGATATGAGGTATCTGAGGAAGGTGACTGAAGTAACAAGAAGAGACATAGTCCACAACCAGACGATAAATAATGGTTAACAAATCCAACCCCTGCAGACCCAAGTATAACAGTCCTAACTAAGATAGTACGGCCATGTCGCTAGAATGGGAGAAGATCGGCTACCCTGACAAATATGGGAAACTAAGAGCCAGGGATCCAGACCTCCAAAAGTCCGCTGGGAGGACAACATTGGACAATCTCTGAATAACTGATAATAAGAATGGAACCAGGCAAGGAGGAAGACAGCCAATAGGATAGTATTTCACTCTCTCTTCCAAACCTCTACATCTCACGGTAGAAGAGGAACGACCAAGTAAGCAGTAAGTAAGTAAACTTTAAAGACTGAACGCCAAAGAGGCAGATCACATGGTCTGTAATTGTAATACAGTGACACAAACTTTGAACTCTTTGAAACAGACATTACAAAAAATACAACAACAGAAGTAGTTTTGTATAAAGCAGTTATGCTCAACATCTTTCACAAAATTACTCCATGCATTAAAGTTAAGCTATTTACACGTTTGACAGAATATAGACATCTAGTACAGATTTGCAAAAAAGCCGTCTATGAACAAAGGATAGGAAACTCTTTACAGAGCGATACAACAGGAAGCAATCTGATCATCAGAAGAGGTCCCCCCATCCGACAAGTGTTTCGGCCCAGTTACTCCTTTACACTCTAAGGGGGGCGGGCCCACTTGGGTCATGACTCGCAAGCGTCTCAGCTTCCTGTTGTCTTGTATCGAAAATGAACCCATTTCACTTATGGTAGCTACTTTTAAATCCACAACGCCAATTGTGAAAGTAACAAAGAGAAGACAAATTATTCCGTTCGTTCCGTCGCCCTTCACAACTAAGGAGACACACTGAGACATTAGCGCGCAGCCGACGAGCTGCGCGCCGCAAGCCACTGAAATTCTTTACCTGACACTCCCTATAGTATACATCGCCTGTTGCCCCAGAGTCGCAGCTCTCTCTTTCACTAGTACACCAATAAAACTCAGCGTTGTGGACTTAGAAAAATTTTGGTGTTTTCTGTACCGCAGCGTTATTGTCACGATGTCCATCGCCCATTGCGGTTGTTCCACAGCCAGCCTGATGCCTTTTCGGCAGTTTCACTAAGCCTCTTCAGTGCCCTTGTTCTAGACTGTCCCTTCAGCCCCAACAGTTTCAATAAATCATACACTGATGCAGCCACAAGCCCTCTTGCGCCCACTTCAACCGCCATGACCCTTGCACTGAATCCATTGTGTCTCAGATCCGCGGCCAGATCGCTATACTTGACCGCTTTGAATGAATGTTGCTCGTCTAATCTGGATTCAAATGGCACGGTCAGTTCAATCAGTATGACCTGAAGCGTTGCTGCAGAATGAAGCACTATATCCGGCCGTCTCCGCGATTTTCTGATACACTCTGGATATGCCCCCCGTCCAGGTAGGTCTTCCGCCATCTCCCAGTCGTTTGCACAGTCAAGAAGAGATGGTAAACTGCTACCAGGTTTACTCAGTTTGGGGTGTGCTGACTTTCCTGCCCTCAGAAAGTATGTGTTAGCGGTGTCTGGCAGGACTTTGCTATTCGCTTTCATTCCTGCCTGATCTATTGTCGCAGCAAGCTCATTTAGCACTTTGTTATGGCGCCAAGTGTATCGCCCTTGCCCTAATGCCACCTTACACACTGAGAGCACGTGTTCAAGTGTCTGCCTCCCCTGGCACAGGGGGCACTGCTCATCATCCGACTTTCCCCATTTCACAAGGTTGGTGGCCGACGGCAGCAGGTCATACATTGATCTAACCACGAAGCTGAGCCTAAGAGGTGCCATATGCCATATATCATTCCATGTCAAGGACCTCTGCAGGGCTCCTTCCCATGTGGTCCATTGGCCTCGTTGGACCTGCTGCACTGCTATTTGCAACCTCTTATCATTCTCAGCTCCTCGTATCTCCTGAACTTCCATGTCTCTACGCTCCCTGCTTGATGCCTTGGACCACCAGCGGATGTCACTATGCCCAAATCCCCGTCTATTCGTTTGTGTGTATCCGATTACCTCTCTCAGTTTGAGTGACTCTTCAGCAGCATCAACAGCTTCTTCCACTCTCCACTTCCTTCCCGTTTTCAGTGTGGGCTGAATGGACTTAACCACGTCATCAGCTGACTCGCGTAGCATCATTGTATGCCTTGCTTTTCCAACTTTGTATTCTTCAACAACTGACTTGAAGGGAAGCAGAAGTTTTGACTTTTTGCAGTATAGTGCTACATCTGACAGACCTGGTGGTACCCCTAGCCATTTTCTCATGAACTTGTTGACCTTCTGCTCTATAGCTTCCACTGTACTTGTGCTTATTTCATATATAAGCAGTGGCCACAGCAACTTCGGTATCAACATGAACTGGAGGCACCACAGTTTGAACTTTCCCAGGAGTCTGCTTTGGTCTATGATCTGTAGTCCTCTGTCTGCTATTTCTATTGTCTGTTGCACTGCCTTCGAGTCTTTTAAAGAGGCATCGTACACCCTGCCAAGACTTTTAAGAGGTTCCTCAATGACAGTAGGGATTCTTTGGCTAGAAACCGTGAATATGACCTCTGCTATCTTCCCTTTCCTGACTGATAGGCTTCTCGACTTTTTGGGTTTGAAGCTCATTCTGCACCAGCTGACTAGTTCATCCAGGCATGCTAACATCCTCCGGGCCTGATGTTCATCTGATGTCAGAATTGTGTCATCCATGAATGCTTTGAGCGGTGGCATGTGACACATTCCACCGAGCTTTGGGCCTATAGCCATTCCTTCAGCCGCATTGAGGATTACCTGCATAGCCATGACGAATAGCATCGGAGAGATGGTACATCCCATCGCAATTCCAACTTCAAGGCCAATCCACTTCGTTGTGTACTCTCTGGTTGAAAATCTGACAGAAAACCCTGCGAAATACAGCTTCAGCATTGCTGCAATCTCTTGTGGAACATAATACATTTCTAGGGCATGCCACAACTTCTGGTGTGGAACGGATCCATAAGTATTCGGTAGATCCAACCAGATTACATGGATGTTTGTTCTGTCAGACGTTGCCTTTTGGATTGCTTCCCAGATCATTGCGGCATGCTCTAGACATCCTGGTATACCTGGGATACCTCCTTTGTGAATGGTAGTGTCAATGTACCCATTTGCCAGGAGGTATGTAGTGAGTCTTTTCGCCATTACTGAGAAGAATATCTTCCCTTCCACATTGAGTAGTGAGATTGGCCTGAACTGACTGATGTCTGTGGAATTTTGTTCCTTCGGTATGTAGACTCCGTTTGCCTTTCTCCATTCCTTGCTTACGAGTTGGGTTTTCCACGCATTCTTCAGTAAACGGAGCAGTCGTTTGAGACCCTCAGGGCATCTTTTATACACCACATATGGAACACCATTAGGACCTGGAGCTGACTTGCACCGAGCTTTCTGGACAATGCTTTCTACCTCTTGCACTGTTGGAGGCTTAGTGTTAAATTCAGCTCCTGGCTTCCCCGGCCATTTAAGGCCTACAATGCTGCTGAGCGGCTCATCTTTGCGACCATCTGAATATGTCCTTCTAAGGTGTTCTTCCAGGTCTTCTTTCCTGATGTTTAGCGTACCCGACCGTGGCTGCTCAAACAGTTCTTTGAGTTCTTTGGCAAACTTGAAGGGCTCCCTAAAGAATCTTTCCCTATCCCTTCGAGTCTTCCTTCTCTTCCTGCACAACCTTTCCGCTCTACAAAGGGCATTATGTTGGCCTTTTAGGTGCTCCCAAACTTGCCGTAACCCGTCCTTCTCTGTGGCAACTGCGTTCTTGAACAGTTTTCGGGCATGCTTCTTCTGTTTCCTGATTTCATCTATTTTAATTTGTCTTCTACTTTTCCGTGGTGGGTTACTTTCCCTTGCCTCCCTCACACCGAACTCTTTGCGACAGTGCAGATATACTATGTCGCCGAAGATTTCCAGCTTCTTCTCCAAAATTAGCTGCTTCAGATTGTTATCCAACTCTTTTGCCAAGGCTTCGTCCAGCTGTTCCCAAAGCCATTTTGCACTGGCAGGTGGAAACTTTATTGCATCTCTCTTCCCGTCCAAGAAGTGTGTGAGATCATCATCTGGCAGATCAACTTGAATGTACTCAGCACTGTGGATTGACTCCTGGCTGCGTTCTTCTAACGTCTTATCCGTCGAAACAGAGCGCTGTTGATCTCCCCATGACCTCCCACACCCCTTTTTCGTTCTGTGGATTTTCATTCCTCTCTGAGTAGAGAATTCCTTACCACAGACACATGGAAATTCCAGCCGTTGTTCAGAGCTCGAAGTTCATGTAACGGGTCTGGTCGATTCCATTGAGGCGCCTGTGGATTCATCATCCTCCCCCCCCCCCCTTTCGGTGAATCCTGGGGGCATCTATCGTTTTTGGGTCCTTTACCAATTGAATACAGCTTACGGGGTGCTAACCCGGTCAGCCGGTTTCTAGTCTTTCCCAGTGTCATCTGTCTTTCCAGAAGTCAATCGGTCTTTTCCCGATCGTCACTGGTTTGACCATGCAACTATGATAGGAAACTCTTTACAGAGCGATACAACAGGAAGCAATCTGATCATCAGAAGAGGTCCCCCCATCCGACAAGTGTTTCGGCCCAATTACTCCTTTACACTCTAAGGGGGGCGGGCCCACTTGGGTCATGACTCCCAAGCGTCTCAGCTTCCTGTTGTCTTGTATCGAAAATGAACCCATTTCACTTATGGTAGCAACTTTTAAATCCACAACGCAAGCCGTGGAGGCATATGTGAAAGTAACAAAGAGAAGACAAATTATTTCGTTCGTTCCGTCGCCCTTCACAACTAAGGACACACACTGAGACATTAGCGCGCAGCCGACGAGCTGCGCGCCGCAAGCCACTGAAATTCTGTACCTGACACTCCCTATAGTATACATCGCCTGTTGCCCCAGAGTCGCAGCTCTCTCTTTCACTAGTACACCAAAAAAACTCAGCGTTGTGGACTTAGAAAAATTTTGGTGTTTTCTGTACCGCAGCGTTATTGTCACGATGTCCATCGCCCATTGCGGTTGTTCCACAGCCAGCATGATGCCTTTTCGGCAGTTTCACTAAGCCTCTTCAGTTCCCTTGTTCTAGACTGTCCCTTCAGCCCCAACAGTTTCAATAAATCATACACTGATGCAGACACAAGCCCTCTTGCGCCCACTTCAACCGCCATGACCCTTGCAACGAATCCATCGTGTCTCAGATATTTAACTCAGAACATTTTCTACATGTATTAACACATAAAACAAAACACTTAAATCATTCCACTTAGTTTTTTTTTTTTTTAGATAAAACTTGCAAAATTAACTTGTGTAGATAGTGCGACATTAGATTTATTAATAGTATAAAAAGTATTAGTAGCGTTTGTATGTATGTTTATACTTATGTATGTGTATGTATCTGCGCTTGAGCTTGTACCAACGCATGTTTCTTTGTCTTGTATTTGCAGCTATATTTCTTTATAATTGTTATGACTGAATTTTTTAATGTGTAATGTAAACAGATTCACTTTTGAGAATTAAAAACATAAGAAGATTTTTTTTTTTCAAATGAGAAGGTTTGCTTTTGTCCGGAGTGAACCAGCTTACATATTATTGTATTTACATGTCAAAATCCAGATAAATAGCATCTCCATTTAATCTTACTTTATCTGTAGTTTACTTTTACTACTAGTTAATTGTTTTTAATATTAATTAGTGGTTAGTAGGATTAGTTAACTATAAGCTATAACTATTTGATAAATAAATTGAATTAGTCGGTAGCGTCCTGTGTATCCCATTGACCATTTCCTGTCGGTCAGAGCCAGTTCTATAAATGAGTATGTCATCTGCTAAAGCCAATGTTTGTCCCAGCCAAGTTGGCGGAATGGAGGCTACTTTTGCTGTGTAGATGTTTAACAGCATCGGTGATAGTGAAGAACCTTGGGGTGGTCCGGGACAAATGCACATAGGTTCTGATATCTATGTTCTCAAGTGTAATACAAATGGTCTCTCAGATATATCAGCTGCTATCCATCGTGTTAGCCATGGGTTAACACTGCACGTCATTACACACTTCATTAACGTTTCATATATTTCTCACTATTGTCATGGTTTGGTTGAAATGTCTGTCACCGAGTGCTCTACCCTGTCTTGTTCATAATTTTTGTCCACGCCGGCTGTTCTGTCTTATAGCTCCTAATAGCGCTAGTTCTGACATTGGTCATTTCACTCTTACGTTGGACAGGCTAATTAAACCCCCCTCCCCCTACCTTTTACATGTGCACAGCGGCATCTAGCTATGGGTTCTTTTCTTCCACCTTTCTTGTCGAGAACGGCTATTTCCCTGTTTCTTTGAGTTACAGGGAATCCGTGGACACGGAGAAAACTTGTACCCTGTTATGTGTGCCGCCCTGGTCTCGTCCAGCGAACACCGGTCGCCCGTAGAACCGCAAGCGTTACGGAAAATTACGTCCCTTTTTTGTATCTTAAGTCGCCAGGGGAATATCTCCCTTTAGGCCTTACGTCTGAATTTGTTTCATCTAGTGCACGTGAAATTGCCACCTGCAGACTCTAGTTTGCTATTTAAGGAAGAGGTCTCTATCACTCAGTACCACTGTCTCAAGTGAGATTCTACCACTGAACAAAGTTCAGCGCAGGGCTAATAACAGTTGTTAGTGCAGGAATTCATTCTTTATTCGGTAAGCTAATTTACTTGTTTAATTCCTTCGGGTTTTAACTTAATCTAATAGAATAGAGATCCCGTGTTACTTTAATTCATGTTAAATATATATACATTCGTTTTTTAACGCTTGTTGTACACTGTGTGCAGATTGTTGCTATAGGGAGTTTTTTTTTTTTTGCTATTTGATACATATTGAGTATATGCTCAACACTATTTGGGTAACCCAGTGAGCGTCGTAACTTAACAGCGTGGGCGCATTTTACTAGTGTGTTGAGACGAGGTGTGTGTGCGTGTGTATGTGTGCAGATATGTTCGCTGTGGGTCGTATTCAGCCTTGCGCGAGCAGACACGCTGGAAAAGCGAACCTGTGGCTGGATTTATCTGTGTGAACTGTTAGCCTAACTATAACAAAGAGAGCAAGTGAGGGAAGGGCTTGTTGTGATTTAGGGAGAGAGAGAGATAGAGAAAGAGAGAGAGAGAGAGAGAGAGAGAGAGAGAGAGAGAGAGAGAGAGAGAGAGAGAGAGAGAGAGAATGAGAGTTGGAAGTTGTTGTGTAAGTAACGGGAGGATGGCTGTTACAGCGGTTAAAGAGATTTTTGAATTTCTGTATATTTTCGGAGTCTTGGTCAGCATTTTTGTGTGTGCTTCCTTGTGTGATTTGCTACTGTTAGAGGATTACAATCTCTATTAATAAATTTCACCAGGCAGTCTACGTCATACTGCCAGGTTTCACTTACAAAGCCGCTGTGCGGAATACTTAACCACAGCCGATTGTTGAATGAATTTATCGCTCCAGCACATACGGGCTGTCGCCGTTGCCACCCAGTCATTTTTGAAAACACTGTCCGATCCATTAACAGAAAGTTAACTCAAAGTCAACGAGCCGGCCGACAGAACGGATTCGTCTATAGCCAGTACTTATGAAGCACACATTACTCGGGCTATTTGGAGTATACCACTATACCTCGATTTCTTTTACGTACTCGTAAGCAGTAGTTTTGTGTCCTAGATTATATACCTACAGCACATATTGCCGCCAGTTGCAGTTAACCATCGCCTTAACACATACGGGCTGTCGCCTTTTCCATCCAGTCAGTTTCGGCAACACTGTCTGACCCATTATAGTCGGTTACCTATGAGTTTACTGACATAACGACCGAGAGGAGTAGCCAGTTGCCAGCACTCGTCACCTGTTTTAAAGTTCAATTCTTCATTATCCAGTAGAAGAGGTGTCCCAGCGAGCCAAATGGATACTCGCTCACCAGCAAAAGTCCACGTCGTTTGGATAGATTTGGATCATTGGGTGCATTTATTTCTGCACTCGTTTTAATTTCCTCCACCTGCTAGTGTGGCCTCCGGCCACAGGAAAGTGTGAATGCATATGATATATATTATGACACTGTTACATAGAGTCTGTGGCCTAATGGATATGAACGCAGTTTCATAATCCAGATATACCAGGTTCGAAACCTGCTGCAGGCGGTTTGGTGGCAGATCGCTTTGTGTGGATTTTTAACAATGGTATAAGCGCCGTACCGTTCAGAAAGCAATGGCAAACTACTGAACGTAAAAATTGCCTAGAAAAATCACAAACAGCCAATAAAAGCTGGGGTTGATTGCCACGTCCTTAAAGGATAAGCAACTAACTTTAACTTTTACATAGAGAGCTTATCTCCATAGTAAGTTACTTCTAGCAGAGAAAGTAACTTACTTACCAGGATTATTACCATAAGGAGTGGCAGTTCCTCGCGAAACTGGGGGGCTAACCCCTTTAGTTAGATTTTCTTGGGAGTGAGAAAGTGTACGGATGCTTGTAAGTTTGGAGTGAAACGTTGTGCCTGAGAGAGTGGGTGAAGTCTTGTGTTATTTTTCTGTGGTTGTGATATTGATACATTCACTACCCCCTCAGAGCTAGTGAAGGCATTGGTGAGGTTTTTAGTTTGGTTCAATGTTGTTGTTTCTTTAATAAATAAATGTATATGTACTAAGCGGTCATAACTCACTCTATTATTACTGACACTTAATGTTTGCTGTTGTAGTCATTGTAGTAGATTATTACATTTAGCAGTGAAGGACTGACGAGGGTATGGCTGGGAAGCAGACCTAAGATATTTGATTATATCTCTCTTTTCTTCAGAAGTCTTACCTCTCTCCAAATTTCTATTAGTGACTAACTTTCTCTTTTTTCACATTTCACATTCATATTCTGTCTAAACTCAAGACATTCTCTATTTCCATACTCAAGACAATTATTATACGCAGGGCTAGGATTTTAATGACCTAACATTTGCTAGAAGATGACCAATAAAAAATGTATTTATGACCGAAAAAAAAACCCAAAACTATCCTATAAAATACAAAGATGACCTAAAAGAAAAACTCTCTGTTTTCAGTGTCCGATCTAAACTAAAATTATGTTGTAGTATTAAAAGAAGAAAATAAAGGACATAAAACAAAACTAAAACGAGCCTAAAAATATAATCACATTTTTATTTCCTGTTACAGTGTCATACTTTTACCTTCATGTTATTGTGTCAAACTGAAACCTTCATGTTACTGTGTCAAACTGAAACCTTCATATTGCTGCGTCAAACTGAAACCTTCATGTTACTGTGTCAAACTGAAACCTGCATGTAACTGTGTCAAACTGAAACCTTCATGTTACTGTGTCAAACTGAAACCTTCATATTACTGTGTCATACTGAAACCTTCATGTTACTGTATCAAACTGAAACCTTCATGTTACTGTTCAAATTGAAACCTTCATGTTACTGTGTCAAACTGAAACCTTCAAGTTACTGTGTCAAACTGAAACCTTCATGTTATTGTGTCAAACTGAAACCTTCATATTATTGTGTCAAACTGAAACCTTCAAATTACTGTGTCAAACTGAAACCTTCATGTTACTGTGTGAAACTGAAACTTTCATGTTACTGTGTCACACTGAAACCTTCATATTACTGTGTCAAACTGAAACCTTCATGTTACTGTGTCAAACTGAAACCTTCAAATTAAAAAAAAACAAAAACAAAAAACAGAAAAACAAAACAAGGAAATAATATAGAAAAATACTTAACTTTTTTACAGTTTCTGTGCCAAACTGAAAGTAAATTTTATTAAGAAACAACGTGCAGTATAAGACACATTTTCAGTTCCAGCTCCTGCTGTTCCAAACCAGAACAGTAACCTGGAACAAAGTGTGACAAGTGGCTAATCTTTGGACGTAATTGCGCACAAGTCTACATATCAGTGAGTGAAGGTGTTCAGAGTATTACACGTGTATGTATGACACATGGACCTGTTCTTTTGGCAATATAACATAGACTTGACATGTGTCTAACTGAAATACATTTTCGTAAATAAATATAAATAAACTGTTAGTGCAAATCACGATGCTGCAGTCGCCTTCTACAGTTATAGTAGCTTGCAGTCATCTATAGAAGTATTCTCATTGATTATAAGCTTCTGAACATTCCTGAGTGTCCATTCCGGATTAACCATGGCAAGTATCGTGTTCGTTTCGTCATCCACAAATCAAATTCAAATTTAGTCCTCACAACTCGATTAAACTTATTTAACCTTAAATGAAATTGAATTTATTTACAATATACAGTAGAACCTCTATAAGTTGACCACCCAAGGGACTGTAGCAAACCGGTCAACATACGGAGGTGGTCAACATACGGAACGAGGCCTTTTGTTCTGATACTTTACTTCCTTGAACAGCTTATATTGGAGAATACAGTATCATACGAAATCATACATAATCACAACATCAAATCAAATCATCAACATCTGTTTTATCATGGTTTAATCATTCTTTCTAAAAAAAAGGAGTAAATCTTGGTCTGTGTCTTATTCTTATTACAAACATAAGTGGAGAAAGCACTCTCAACGCTGGCTACACCACTCAACTTACCAGGACATTTTTCCACCGCAAATTACTTCAACTGCATTATCAGATGCTTGACACCCTCTTCTTTTGGAGTCTCTGCAATTTCTGTGTCATCGTCACTTGCTTCTTCAACTTCACCAGCTGCTTCATGCACTGTTATGCTTGTCTGTACTTCGGTCAATATCGCTTGGAAAATTCCTTCTGGGTCAGGTTCATTACAGGTTGCCACCTCATCATCCATTGCAACAAAACCTTCAAAATCTACTCCTTCGTATTCTGCCATTGGCGATGGACTGTCCGATGGGGCTAAAACGTCATGCTCTTGGGTTGTGACAAATCCACATTTCTAGAAACACTTCTGTATCGTTTCCGGCTGAACTTTATTCCAAGCAGAACTGATCCAGAGGACAGCATCCAGAGCGTTAACTGATGCAGCGGATGAAGTTGCTTTCACAGGCGGACCACAGATTTGTGTTTTAGTAATGACCCACTGCAGGAGCTGGGCCCGGTAGTGCATTTTAAATGTTTTGATGATGCCTTGGTCAAGAGGTTGGGTTTTTGAGGTCGTGTTTGGAGGCAGAAATTTCAGTGTCATGTTTGTGAGATGTTCCACTTGTGGGTGGCCAGGACAGTTGTCTACTGTCAGTAGAATAGACCGTTTCTTCTTCTTCTTCATTTCTCGGTCGATGCCCTTTACTCACTCCTCAAATAGGGCGCCAGTCATCCATGCAGATTTGTTTAATCTCCAAGTGACGGGGAGGTCTTTGGGCTTCAGGTTCTTGAATGCGCGTGGCTTTGCCGATTTACCAATCACCAAGGGCTTTAGTTTCTCTCCGGTTGAGCTAGCGCAAAGCATAACTGTGAAACGTTCTTTGGAAAGTTTTCCGCTCTTACATTTGTCACCCTTAATGGCGAGGCTCCTGTCAGGCATAGCCTTGAAAAAGAGTCCGCACTCGTCAGCATTAAAGATGTCGTCATCTTTGAAGCCTCTGGCGAAGTAAGGAAACTTTTTGATGAACTCTTCCACAGCTTCTACTGGAACTTCATTGGATTCACCACACAACACTTTCTGGGAGATCGTGTGTCGCAGTTTAAATTTCTCGAGCCAACAACTTTATGCTTGGAAATTTTCTGCCACCCCAAATTCCCTTGCGAATTTTTTAGCAAATTCTTGAATCATCGGTCCGGAGATTCGGGTGTTAACTACCCTCATTTGTTTGAACCAGTTTAATGTGGCTTCATTGACTTCATGTAGGGGAGTTTTCCTCCTTTGCCGCTGTAGATATCCGCTTTCCTTACCACATCTTTCCAAGTACTCATGTGTAGCGTAGTCCTGAACCAATATCTAAGGGCAATTAACGAGAGCCTACCTTGCCTACCTATATCGAAATATGTCAACAAATGTTGTCGACCAATCGCTGCACGAGCTGTAAACCGGTCTCAGTAACCGTAGGAGGCAGGATTGCTAGATGGAATCTGTGCAAACGTGAATGTGTACTTGTGACTTCAGGCCAAAAGATAAGGTATGTCCCTCGGAACAGTGAGCACAGTAAAATACCAGGAATCGTAAACTTTCATTAGATACATGGATTTAAGTTGTAGAAGCATGGACACAGGAGTTATGAGTGATTACATGCAGTAATAACTTGGAGCGAAGGCTGGTTTCCCCGGGTTCAACTGTGATTGCAAACACTACAAGGGAGGCAGAAAAAGGTTAGCTTGTTTAAATGGTAGCGCCCAATTGGCCGGTTTAAACAAGACCTGGATGGAAGGAATCGGTTGGGAAACACCGGAAGAATAAATTATCGGAGTTTTATCAGATCGACAGATCGGGCAGAAAGTGGTTGTTTTACTGAAATTTTGGTAAACATAAACTGACCCAGCCAGCCAATGAAATCGCTTGTCTTCCGTTTGTCCGCGACCTGTAATCAAAAGGGAAACAAATATGGGAGATTGCTCTTGAACCGCGAGAACCAAATTCGTCAGAGGACAGAATCAGATTCTACCCCAGCTCCTTCGCCATTTGCCAGTGAAGCAGACTGCATGGGGGTATTAAAAGCCTGTTGAATCTGAGATTGTGGGTAAGAGAATTAAGTCATAATATGTATAATATTAATTACTAGTGTTTAAGGGAAGTGATTGTGTGTGTAAAATCTCATTGTGTGATTCATAGAAGGAAAGCTGCTTTGTACTGTATAAATTATGTTCGACATTTATACTAAGGCCGGACGGAATGAAGGTTGTTAGTTTTAGAAGCTTTTAAAGCCTTTTCTGATTTCTGGACTAGACAATACTATCAGGAACCAGTAAAACAGGAAAGATTGTAAATTAATGTATTCAACACTCACCATAAGGCCTATGCAGTTTTAGTGATGTCAATTATGGACATATTAGGAAAGTGTGTGTGTTGTAATGCTGTGTTATATTATTGCATAAAACTTATTTAGACACTCAACAGTCCCCATAAGGCTTATGCAGTTTTAGTGAGGTCAATTATGGACATATTAGGAAAGTATGTGTTGTAATGTTGTTATATTATTGCATAAACCTATTTGTCACTGACTGAGTCTACCTTTCCTGTGTGTTGTAATGTTGTTTTATATTATTGCATAAACCTATTTGTCACTGACTGAGTCTACCTTCCCTGTGTTATCATCACTTATTCTGAACTGCCTCACTAATCTACAATCTGGGTAGGAGGATTTTAGAGCCAGATGCTATGAAAGACCTATTACATTTCAGGTCAGAGGTATCCTGTCACTCATCTTGTTAGCAGAGAAGAACATTGGTGTTGTACCTAGCGGTGTAAGATTTGAACAAGCACCCTGTACCTACATCAGTTGGAAGAGTGGGGACCCTCAGTGTTGGGCTTCTCCATCTTATATTCTGGCTTCAAGGAAAATGCGGAAGCGAAGAAGTTAAGTCAAATTAGACAAGACTGACTCGCAGAGCATTGGCGTACCACACCCGGTTATAGTAGTAGTGATGAAAACAGTGATGATTAAATTAGTCTGGAAGCAACATAGACTTTAGTCAGTGTGACATTCTCAAAAAGCTACATAACATAGAAATACTTTGAAGATAAATTCAAGTGATCTCAGTAACATTGTAGTCAGTGTGACATTTTCAAAAGCTACATAACAAAGAAATACTTTGAAGATAAACTCAAGTACCATCATTAACATTGGTTCTAGAGGATTAGTTGCACTAAGACTTTTCATAACAAGGGAGCCTTAACAACTAGGAAAAGACTTTATTTTTAGTGATTGACTTTTATTTGGTGTAGATACATGCAACATCATCAGTGTGTTTTTATTTTTAGGGTTTGTGTTTACACAAACAAAACTAAACAGATGACTGTACATAAATAAAATTAAGAAATTGTAGTTCACTGTTTTTATTACTTTATGTCAGCTTTGAATTACTTTGAATTTAATTAAATCCCCTAGATACTATAACAGCCCATAGGTATAATTCTGAGAGGGGCACCATAGAATTCTGGTACTGAATATTACTATCTCGGCCAGAAATTCTTTACAGCCTGACTTTATACCTATGAACTCTATACACCATTGCTCTTTTCTGAGAATGGGGTATTTCTTTTAAGACCAGACTCTTCTCTGGCAACTATCCTAGTATCACCTGATACACCTGGTTGTCTTATTCTTCATAAATTAAGAAACCTCTTGCGACACTGGGACGCTCGTCTGGGATTGTTCCTGTATATTCTGAGCCTGCTGTTACCTTTTAGTGCTGTGAAGTGGGAAATTTTTGATAGTAAATTTTTGGTAGGGCAGGTTAAGAAATATATTTTTGAGTACCATTGAGTACAAATTAAGGTGTGGTACATGTGACGCGAAATCAGTCATTAATTAATTAATTAAGAAATTAATTTGATTAAATGACTAATTATATTGGCATAAAATTTTTTTTAACTTTGTATTGGTTGCAACTAAATTACAACATTGCCATGGCAGATTTAGTAAAGTTCAGGTCAGCAACACTGCAAGTGGGGAAAGAGCTTGGGATGACTGGTGATCTTCTGATCCAGTATGTTACGACTGAATGCGATAAATTCACAGAAAGGGAAGATAAGCAGTTAGCACGGCAAGCGGAAGCTGAGAAAGAGAATAAGAAACTGCAATTGGAGGCTGAGGAAAGAAGGGTTCAAGCAGAGAGAGAGGCTGAGGAAAGAAAGGTTCAAGCAGAGAGAGACCATGAGCTAAGATTAAAGGAGCTTGAACTTCAGGCAACTGCCAACCACAATGGTAGTAGTTCACCTCATTTGGACAACAGCTCCAGCCAGAGCACCTCCAATGGAGCCATGAATTTTCATCTGGATCCATTTGTGGACAAAGTTGACGCAATCGAGGCTTATCTAGACAGATATGAGAGATTAGCGACTACTTATGGTCTAGAAAAGGAAAAGTGGAGTCTGAAGTTATCGCAAGGTTTGCGGGGAATTGCGTACGATGTCTTTTTGAAATTGCCAAAAAAGGATCAGGAAGATTACGAAGCCCTGAAGCAGGCATTGCTTGTTCGATATGAACAAAATGCTGAAGCATATAGACGGCGCTTCAGAATGGCAAAGCTTCAACCAGGAGAGACGTATTAGCAGTTCTCAGAAAGATTAGAAACTTATCTACTGAGGTGGTGTAAGTTAGGAAACTTCACCACAGATTTCGAGGGGCTAAAGGAAATGATGTTGATTGAACAACTATTGGATTCCATAACCCCGGAAACTAAGAAGTTCCTAATTGAGAACAAAAGAGACAGGTTGGCTAATATAATCACATATGCAGAGAGCCACCACCTGTCTCAATCCCTGACTCAAGGGAGTAAAAGGAAACAGGAGGGAGTTAAGCAACCCCAAACTCATAATAAGTTTGATCAAAAGGACAATGCAACCAAATACATGCCAGGATATGATAATAAGGATAGGAACCCACAATTTCAGGATAGGAAACCTTACGAAAAGGAAGAAAAGTGGTGTAAAATATGTAAAATGAACAACCACCATACAACGAAATGTGGTAGAAAAGTCCCTCCATATCACGCTGCATGCATGATAACAGTGGGAAAGGGAAGGAAGGAACCGACATCGAGTCCGGTAGATCTCCATCATCCCTCCATCTGTGAAGAAGTGATATGTAACGGCACTAAGGTAAAGTGTCTGTATGATTCCGGATTGGAATATGACTCAGTTGTGAGTGCGTCTCTAGTGCACCCTGAGCAGTATACCACAGATAAAGTGGAGATACAAGGGGCACTAAAGGATACAGCCACCATAACACTTCCCATAGCCAGAATCAATGTGAAAACTCGCTATGTGGAAGGAGTGATCAGTGCAGCAGTGTGTGATAATCCTAATTACCCGCTGGTGTTAGGAGGGAGATATGTTTTCCTAGGGAAACCAATAAAACCTGTGATAATGGCAACACTCCAGGTCAGGTCAACCCCTGGGAAGGAGGAGGGAACACCACTCAATATTCATCCGAGAGAGATGAGAAAGGCCCAAGCGGATGATAGCACATTAAAACCTTGCTTTGGCAAGTTGCCAAAGAGCTATAACCCCCCAAAGAAAGGACAATTTTATTTGAATGATGGATTGCTTTACAGGAAAGCTGGGACAGGACCCAATGGGCATAGCCAGTTAGTACTGCCATCTATTTACAGGGACAAGGCTATAGAGTTAGCACATGTTGATTCAGACGGTGGACATAAGAAGATTGGTACCACCTGTCAACAGACCTCAGTGCAACATTATTGGCCAGGGGTTGCTGAAGATATATTTCAGTATGTGACTGCCTGTGCACAATGTAGCAAGGCCCATACGTTGGGAAAATCAACAGGACTTAGGAAAGCATTGGGGCGGACGTAGGCCTGAAAATAAAAAGGTAGACATAGTGGATAGGATGGCACCATCTCACAAAGGGTCTACCAGACAACCAGTTACCATGGCAACTCTCCGTATTGTACAGAGAGGAGAAACATTACATCCCATACCGACAAGATTTACTAAATCATTTAGTTCGGAACACCAGGTACTGGATCAAAATAGGAGTGTGGTTAGTCGACCACCCTTGGTAAAGGACCTGAGGGGAAACCCCAGGAAAATAGGTAGTGGGAGAGTGTGCAGTGCGAACCATTTGACTGATGCACAGCCAACTTCACTATATGGCTATTAACGTTAGCATTATGAGGGCACGGCAACATTGGTAGTTGGCCAGCCCATCACAGTCCATTGGAAGTATTGATACGGACATGGATTGAATAATATATGGCATTTTTAAAGGGAGAATTGATTTCTTGGTGCAGGAAAATTTAATTTCCCCATATGAATCATATATGCTCCGAATGTTTTCTCCAGGGTGATGAGGAGATTATTGGATCCCTTACAAAACCCAGCTATGACTATTTCCTGGATGATACCCTCATAGCTACAGAAACATTCGAGGAACATCTATATCAATGAATCTCAGATTGTAGGGGCAGATTTTCTGAGTAGGCACCCATCTGATCAGAACCAGGATGGAAAGAGGGAAGAATAGATTCCTGTTGGATGATTGCCTCGTTATTGGTCTCAGATTGAAGCTCGACAGATATCTCTCGCTTAAAAATTGGGGGGCTATCTGTAGCGTAGTCCTGAACCAATATCTAAGGGCAATTAACGAGAGCCTACCTTGCCTACCTATATTGAAATATGTCAACAAATATTGTAGACCAATCGCTGCACGAGCTGTAAACCGGTCTCAGTAACCGTAGGCGGCAGGATTGCTAGATGGAATCTGTGCAAACGTGAATGTGTACTTGTGACTTCAGGCCAAAAGATAAGGTATGTCCCTCGGAACAGTGAGCACAGTAAAATACCAGGAATCGTAAACTTTCATTAGATACATGGATTTAAGTTGTAGAAGCATGGACACAGGAGTTATGAGTGATTACATGCAGTAATAACTTGGAGCGAAGGCTGGTTTCCCCGGGTTCAACTGTGATTGCAAACACTACAAGGGAGGCAGAAAAAGGTTAGCTTGTTTAAATGGTAGCGCCCAATTGGCCGGTTTAAACAAGACCTGGATGGAAGGAATCGGTTGGGAAACACCGGAAGAATAAATTATCGGAGTTTTATCAGATCGACAGATCGGGCAGAAAGTGGTTGTTTTACTGAAATTTTGGTAAACATAAACTGACCCAGCCAGCCAATGAAATCGCTTGTCTTCCGTTTGTCTGCGACCTGTAATAAAAAGGGAAACAAATATGGGAGATTGCTCTTGAACCGCGAGAACCAAATTCGTCAGAGGACAGAATCAGATTCTACCCCAGCTCCTTCGCCATTTGCCAGTGAAGCAGACTGCATGGGGGTATTAAAAGCCTGTTGAATCTGAGATTGTGGGTAAGAGAATTAAGTCATAATATGTATAATATTAATTACTAGTGTTTAAGGGAAGTGATTGTGTGTGTAAAATCTCATTGTGTGATTCATAGAAGGAAAGCTGCTTTGTACTGTATAAATTATGTTCGACATTTAAACTAAGGCCGGACGGAATGAAGGTTGTTAGTTTTAGAAGCTTTTAAAGCCTTTTCTGATTTCTGGACTAGACAATACTATCAGGAACCAGTAAAACAGGAAAGATTGTAAATTAATGTATTCAACACTCACCATAAGGCCTATGCAGTTTTAGTGATGTCAATTATGGACATATTAGGAAAGTGTGTGTGTTGTAATGCTGTGTTATATTATTGCATAAAACTTATTTAGACACTCAACACTCCCCATAAGGCCTATGCAGTTTTAGTGAGGTCAATTATGGACATATTAGGAAAGTATGTGTTGTAATGTTGTTATATTATTGCATAAACCTATTTGTCACTGACTGAGTCTACCTTTCCTGTGTGTTGTAATGTTGTTTTATATTATTGCATAAACCTATTTGTCACTGACTGAGTCTACCTTCCCTGTGTTATCATCACTTATTCTGAACTGCCTCACTAATCTACAATCTGGGTAGGAGGATTTTAGAGCCAGATGCTATGTAAGACCTATTACATTTCAGGTCAGAGGTATCCTGTCACTCATCTTGTTAGCAGAGAAGAACATTGGTGTTGTACCTAGCGGTGTAAGATTTGAACAAGCACCCTGTACCTACATCAGTTGGAAGAGTGGGGACCCTCAGTGTTGGGCTTCTCCATCTTATATTCTGGCTTCAAGGAAAAGGCGGAAGCGAAGAAGTTAACTCAAATTAGACAAGACTGACTCGCAGAGCATTGGCGTACCACACCCGGTTATAGTAGTAGTGATGAACACAGTGATGATTAAATTAGTCTGGAAGCAACATAGACTTTAGTCAGTGTGACATTCTCAAAAAGCTACATAACATAGAAATACTTTGAAGATAAATTCAAGTGATCTCAGTAACATTGTAGTCAGTGTGACATTTTCAAAAGCTACATAACAAAGAAATACTTTGAAGATAAACTCAAGTACCATCATTAACATTGGTTCTAGAGGATTAGTTGCACTAAGACTTTTCATAACAAGGGAGCCTTAACAACTAGGAAAAGACTTTATTTTTAGTGATTGACTTTTATTTGGTGTAGATACATGCAACATCATCAGTGTGTTTTTTACTTTTAGGGTTTGTGTTTACATAAACAAAACTAAACAGATGACTGTACATAAATAAAATTAAGAAATTGTAGTTCACTGTTTTTATTACTTTATGTCAGCTTTGAATTACTTTGAATTTAATTAAATCCCCTAGATACCATAACAGCCCATAGGTATAATTCTGAGAGGGGCACCATAGAATTCTGGTACTGAATATTACTATCTCGGCCAGAAATTCTTTACAGCCTGACTTTATACCTATGAACTCTATACACCATTGCTCTTTTCTGAGAATGGGGTATTTCTTTTAAGACCAGACTCTTCTCTGACAACTATCCTAGTATCACCTGATACACCTGGTTGTCTTATTCTTCATAAATTAAGAAACCTCTCGCGACACATGTTTACGTTTTTGGATGTTGCTAACTGTGGTCTTGCTAACCCCAAAATGTTCTGCCGTCTTTCTTTGGCTGCTGCTTTCCAGAAAATGTAGAAGATCAACCTTTTCCTTCATTGTCAGCTCCTTGAGTTCTTTCCTTTGGGCCATCAAAAAGGTTAGGTTAATTTTATCAACGATAAAGTGTATAAAACATAGTCTGAGAGAGAACTTACAATTTAGTAGTTGAATTACTATCAACCGGCAGGGCAGTCATAGCAAGAATGAAGATTTTGCTTAGAAGTTGGTCTTTTTATACTGTATGTTTGCGAAAAAATCAAAGAGGTTAGGTTAATTTTCTTTGTCGGAAACATCGTTCGAAAAGCGGTCAGAAAGCCTGTGCCGACAAAATTCAAAGACACTGATTTTTTTTTTATACTGGTCAAGTAATAGAGGGTAAATTACTATTGTGTGTCATAGTCCAAGTGGTCAAGATACAACTTACAAAGGTTGTCAACTTATAGAGGTCGTCTTCCATTGAGTACATGTGGTGCGTGTCCGGTCTATGAAAATGTGGTCAACTTCGGGAGGTGGTCAATGTAGGGAGGTGGTCAACTATGGAGGTTCTACTGTATATAATTATAAACCTACATACCCTCTAAGAATTGGTGATGATTTGAGTTGCCCAGCGCGCAGATGGAGAAATATGTTTTCCAGGCACGCTGCTATCTCAACCTCCAGAAGTCTGTCTTTGTTCTGATTTTATTTTGTGCTCTGTACGATTTTGAAAGAACCTCCGCTTGCTTTTATAGGTTGAGCGCGGACGTATGAAAGACACTGTGCAAACTATAGGCTTAATTTCCGTTTCTCTCGCTGATATGGGGAATCTGTAATCAGCATGGTCCATAAATCGTGCTAGTCCTGTTCAACCAGATTGTGGATCACTGTCATCCATGTCTCCTTTTTATTTGTACGATCGTTAGCTTCTTGTATATAAATGGTTGTCCTTAATAGGTTTTGTCTTCGAATTATTGTTTATTTCGGAAGTCGATCGACATGATTCCAACGCATCTAGTCCAATTACGCTGGAATACCTCCTAAATGGTATAACATAGCGATATGTCTTTTGACACGCATATAGTTAGCATTCTTCTTCAACAAACAAGACTAATATCATGTCCTTCCGTCTGTCCAATCTCTTAATTCATCTAAGTCTACGTATACCTATGCACAAATTTCTTTGCACGTCATTACAAACCATGTCCCCGGCGAGAGAGAGAGAGAGAGGTGATTGCATTTGATTGACTGATACTTTCGTCTGCCAAGAATAGTCAAGACATGTGTTTACATGACGCTACAATTGCAATGCACAATAAAAATCATGTGCAGATTTTAAATAAAAAAAAGTTATGAAATAAAACTTTGCCTAGTTTTGGCGAGATGCTCACCATTCAACATAGATAATTGGGCTGTTTGTTATATTAGGGCAACATTTGTTGTCAGGGGTTTAAGGACAATTATTAAACAACATAGAGAAAACAGTGAAGTAGAGAAAACAGTGAAGTAGAGAAAATTGTGGAAGAAAAACAATAAGTAAGAACATTTTAACACTAAAAAATGCCAACTTTTATTGAATAATACCAAAATATACACAGTAATGACACAAAAAAAAACAATTAATGCTTTAAAGTGCCCTAACATTCCAACAATGGCAACAAATGCAAAATAATGCTCCTTAGAGGCCGAAACGACGATGGTAGCGTACATCCTCAAACCCCATAGAAGCCGAATCGACGTTGGTATCGTCACTTTTGTGTTCCAGCAAAATGGAACTGGTTATCATATATTTGCAGACAGGTTCTACACCACACGGGCACTCACTGACTATTTGCTTCAGCAAAAACAATACTATACTGGCACCATGCAGTCACTCCGAATTGGCTTTCCATTAGAAATAAAAGCACATTCCATCCCACACATGAAACGGAAATGCTGACAAACTGAAGATTCATCTTTGCTTTGCATTGGATGGAGGGATAAGAAAGCAAAAAAGCCAGTCATCATTATTTCCACCAAAACAAATACAGGAATGACTACTACGACAAAACCTAAGCCAATAACAGTCCATGACTATAAACAGAGTATGAATGGATGTGACCGTGCTGATCAAATGCTTGGGTATTATGGCATTCACAAACGACGCAGCAACAAGTGGTGGGAAACAAATATTCTACCGGATAAAGGAAATTACTTGTACCAATGCTTTCATCCTCTATAGGCTCACAGGCAGTGGAAAAATAACATTAAAACAGTTCAAACCATCTCTGATTGATGCTTTGCTTCAGTGCGCCGCCGATCTAATGCCCGAGCCACAGAAGAGTAGCAAGGCAACCCCTGGAAAACTAAGGACAGCCAACCCATTTCAGAGGCTTGAAGGAGCTAAGAATATGATAGCTTACACAGAAAAAGACAGAAGATGTAGAGTCTGCAGCAAACCAGATTCTCCAAAAAGAACAAATTTTATTTGCGAGGGTTGCGATGATTGTCCTCATCTCCACCCACAACACTGCTTCAAGAAATGGCATACACATGCCACCATTGACTAAAATGTAAATATCCTTTCATATCTTCTTCTTCCTCTTCTTCCTCTTTCGCCCTGAAAAGGACGATGGTTGCGTTGTGTCTGTTTACGCCTAAGCTGTGATATCTGCACCTTTCGGTCGAAACATCCGACTTCAGCACGGCATTTTTTAGGGACCGGGTTTGCCTTCCCATTGCGACCCGCACTCGCTCAGCCAGACTGCACTGCTGCAGACTGTTTCCAGGACCACCACGTGGAGGTGGAGTGCGGACTTGACCAGCTCTGGTTCGCTGGTCCTGATGCAAGCAGTACAGCTATGGGTCGCTGACTGCTTTCACTATTGCTGCATCTTGGGGTCCCCTTTCAGATAAAATTGTGCACATATTGTTTATGCATAATAATGTATGTACAATACAAAATACGATTTACTTTGAATTTGACTTTTGTGTTTCCAAATTTTAATAATGATGGTACTATCCGCTGGAGAATATCTTAAACATAAACAAAACATCACAGAAAGCTGATACTTGTAATTAATATTCATATATGGATTTGTGATATTTAAAAAAAAAAAAAATACATGGAGCACTTTGAATAATATTTTAGTCTTTATGCATGGGTTGGTGGGTACATTTTTCATTCACTAAAATGAGTTTTTTTTTTAATGGTTTACATTATTACTCATAATTGAATATAATATGAAGAATATCACTTAAAAGCCCCAATATTATAATTTTAAATATATGTATCTTTACTGTGAAACATAATTTGTGTGTATTTGTTGTGTAATATCAACAATATATGATTTAACTTAAATGTTCATGCGGCCTTGAATATCTTCTTTTTTATTTTAATGATGATGGTACGGTCTGCTGGATGGTCTGTAAAACATTAACAAAATATCACAAAAGCTGACACTTGTAAATAATATTCATATTTGGATTGGTGTTATTCTAAAAGATGCTGGAGCACTCTGGATAATGTTTCAGTTTTTATGCATGGGTTGGTGAGTACATTTTTCATTCACTAAAATGAGTTTTTATTAAAACGTAGTCTATAAAATATGTAGAATATCACTAAAATCCTTCATATTCTAATTCTACATTCATTTATCGTTACTGTAATGCATAATATGTGTGTCTTTGTTGTATAATACAATACAATATATGATTTAATTTAAAAGCTTCAGGTGTCCTTTTCATTTTCAAATGTCTATAATGTTTATATGTTCGCTGGATGGTCTGTAAAACATTAACAAAATATCACAGGAAGCTGACACTTGTAAATAATATTCATATATGGATTAGTAATATTTTAAAAGATGTTGGAGCTCTCTGGATAATATTTCAATGCCTATGCATGTGTTGGTGAGTACATTTTTCATTCACTAAAATGAGTCTTTTTACTTGAAAGTGGTCTATATTATGACTCATAACTGAATACTATATGTAGAATATCACTAACAATCTTTGTCGTGACTTTGTTGTGTAATAACTCAGAAACTTTAGATTTTATAAAGGTACTGCTTTAAGGCAAAAAAATAATTCTGGCAAAACTGATGAAAAAATTCCGGCCTGTAAGTCAGCTTGTTTTTTTTTATGAACAACATTTATGTTCAACTGAGCAATATTTCGGTTATCCCCCTTTCCTCCTACCCCGCCCACACCCCCTCCCCCACACCCCCCCAACCCCCCCCCCCCCCCCCCCCCCCCAAAAAAAAGAAGAAAAAAAACATGTTATAAGCATCCACAAGCTCAAGCGCTACAAAAACCGTTTCTTGTTTACCCTAAATCCCTTGTACACAAATGTTCCAGCCTTACCCCGTGTTGTTTTTATGGGTCTATAACTATCCAGGGTATCAGGAAGTATGTGCACATTGTCGAGGTGGTTCATTACTTGTGTAGAATCTATCTTTTCAAGTAATTTACCATATACTGTACATTCTGCAGTGTGATACTTCGATAGCTGCTGAGCAGTATGAGATCTTTATCAGGTTTAAGTAGTAGCCGTAGGTAACTGTGTAACCAATCTTACGTTACCTCACCGTTCTGTATGCTGATATTGATATCGTTCACCACATATTCATTCTTCCTGTGTTGTCAATATGTTTTATGTGTTGATACTGTACACCATAAGAGTCTTGGGCGGTATTTCTACTGGCTTCTAAATTGTGCACAACGTCATCTTCAGAAATGAGGTCAAAATACATCACATCTTATGTCATTTTCCAAAACATGGTCCTCAATTTTTTGACGGCAACGTCGAAGTAACACCGACAAAGATGGAGAAATAAAATAGGATGTCAATGACAGGATAAAAAAAAACCAGATTTACCTTCAACTCTCTGAGAGAAGTTATGGAACTTGTCAGCTCATTACGAAGAAAATAAAACGAGGTTGTTCAACATACTGTTATAATAAAACAAGTATTAATTCCCACTTGGTCAAATTTGGGTTATTTCATAAGCAAATGAACGGCCTTCAAATTTTTATAGAAAGTTACATTCTAAAATGCGTATTCAGTCTTAGAAACATGAGTTAAGTATAAAATTTAGCTTTCAATTATAGATTCTCTTGGGCCTTAAGGGGTTTTTTAACAGATGTCTCCGTTCCAATCTCCGTATCGAATAACCAGATGTCATAATAAATAAAGATCTGTAGAATGGGGGGGGGGGGGGAGAGAGAGAGACAATAACCAAATACAGCTTGAAGTTAGGTAGAAATCATTGAGGTGGATTGTGCGAACGATTAGGAAAGAACAAAACAATATAACTTGTCAGACTTGAGCCATTCCTCACAGAGGAGATAAAACTCTTAATTTAAGAGAAAACAAAATACTCACGCACACAGAATAAAAGTCTCTTTATTCAAAAGTCTTCAAGAACAGCCTACAATATTATTTATTTTATATTTATTATCTTTATGCTAAAATTCCGATGTGTCGTCTTATCGAATGACAGGTTTAAGTAATATTTTAAACAGCAGAAGACTTAATTCAGAAAGAATAGGAAGGTCAAACAATCAGTGTGAAAGTGTAACAAATCACGACCATTGTAATATACTGATTTATTTATACATCTAAAGTAATAACTGTGTCACGGAGTGCCACCCCTTAGCTATACAGTAGTGGTCCACCAGTGGCCAACACTCAAGAATATCTAATATGAGTCTTCAAAGGTGTCTACTTTCGCTCAAGATTACTCTTGGCAGAGTTGTACATAAAAGGATAATGACGTTTCTATCTCAAGGTAGTGTTCACAAGTTGTTTTCAGAAGTCTAGAACAATGCTGCATAGGGCAGAGCACTATTAACGTATATCTGATCCATCGCCTTTTGTGAAGAAGTAAGCAATGGTTTTAGCCAGTTCAAGCCCCCAAATGGTGTAAATCCAGCGAAACTCGTTTTATAAGTATTTGCTCTATAGATGTAAATATATGTTTAGATGTATATATAAATCAAAGAGTCGTACTCATACGTTTACTTTCATACCTGTAATAACTGAATGAACTATGATTGTTTTTGTTTCAAAATAACATGCAACAAATTTAATAACCAATTAATCTTAACAGGGTTAAAACAGCGATGTAATTATGGTGAATTTTAGATGTAAATAAAATTGTTTTCACTAGACTTGGTTTGAGGATTGATAAGAACAATTGTCTTTTTGCTGTTTCCTTAATAAACTTAGCTGGTCTACGTGAGTCTTGCAGTCGTGGTTTCGTTAATTCTTCTGTGATGATGGCCCTTCTCCACACAACTCTTCCAATGTAGGCGGTTAGTGTTGATTCCCTGCTTTTAACTCACAATTAGTGACGTCGAAACTTTAGTCTTGCAGCTTCGTACCACGAACAGTCTGATAGCTTCGTTCCACGAACTTTAAATAAAAACATAAGAACAAATGACTCTGCTAAGTACACTGGGTTAGAAGATTAACAGGCGCATTGTCTCCATGTCCACTCACCGATGTTAGCCTCTCTGAATAATTAAATTCTTGAGTATACACTGTAACTTGAAAAAATTTTATGTTTTATTTTCCTGCAGATTGTTTCAAGTGACCAAATCAAAACAAAACAAAAAAATACTACAGTTGAAAACCCTGATAAAAAAAATAATAGGCGCTCACAATATGACATTATATGGAGTGACCATATGTTTTCTGTTGCCCGGATTTTTTATATATTTTTACACGCTTTTATTTAACTTCACTTGTATGTGACTTTTATGTGACTTTTAAATCTTGCAATCGATTTGTCAATTATTTCCAGAAGATCAATAGCTCTGAAACCTGGTACATTTTGTGTATTACCGATGACAATGCAATAACCAGTCACTTATTTAATAATTTAATAATGTAATTGTGACATTATGAGTAATTAAATTTTTCGTAAAGACATGTTAGGAACCATAATCAATTTCATTACAAATTCAAGAGTACGTGGTGTGCTTTCTTTGTTTCTATGCGTAAAACAGGGCAGTACTCAAACAAGTGTATAGCTAAATCAATTGAAACAATCCAAATTATAAAATTATGAAACAAGGCAAAGTCGAGTTCGACCTCTAAATGGCCTTCAAAGTGAAGAAATTGATTGCACCAAATTAAGAACCACAAAGCCATGTAACATTGACGCTCTAAAAGAAATGGATCGCTTACAAAATATTAGACCAGATTTACAATAAGTAAAAATATTGTTTTTGTTTTAGTATGTCATAATTTTTCTAATACTAAAAAGAAGAAAGTAAAAAATATTTTTAAAAATGTAAACACACGCTTTTAATGCACTAAATACCCACACACACAAATTTTCAAGGAGTTTATAGCTTGCAGTCAACAATGTAACATCAAATTGACAGAGAGCGAGGGTCGCTGATTCTGCATGAAATTAACTTCTGCTTTATACTTTATTAGACACTTATGGATAAATTATATGATAAGCGCTTAAGCGCCCCACGCCTTTTCTTAATTTGATGTTACATTTTTTTAAGGCTAGCCACAAACTCCTTGAAAAACTATTTTTGGGTTTTTAGTGCATTAAAAGCGTGTGTTTAAAAGGTTTTCGTTTCCTTTTTGTTCACCAAAAGATTAAGCGTCTGTGCGACTTTTTTCAAAAGTGCATTTCGTCCAGCATTTTTATAGACTCCCTCAAATAGAAGCATACCCGTTCTATTTATATTCCTGCCAAGAATAATCTTGAGCGAAGGTTGCTGACTTTGGAAAAGTCATCCTTTTACTTAAACTGCCTAGCCATTCGTGGACCACTACGGCAGCTCAATGTTGACAATGCAAAACACATGCATACTAAGTCATCAAAGAAACATTACATTTGTGTCATGATTTCTTCCATCATGAATTACTTTCTATTAAGCTAACGAGCTTGGCTGAAATAAATGAGGTCATTATGATCAGATCCCACCTTATCAAGGAAGGATTGAAGTCTGTAACTGAGTGCCTTGGATCGTATGACGTTGATTGCAACAGCAACATGCTTCGTCACATGTTTAAAATCCATTATCTTTGTTCACAGGCAATCTGATCATTAGAAGTAGTCCCCCCTTCGATCAAATGATTCGGCCCCTTAATCCTCTTTACACTCTAAGGAAGGGCGGGCCCACTTGGGTCATGACTTCCAAGTGTCAGCCTCATGTTGTCATGGGCAGATAATTTAGGTCACTCCATCTTGGTTGTAGCTTTCAGTTTCACTCCTGTTTTTCTGCCAGTTGGAGGCAATTGTAAAAATAACCTTTATGTTGAAAATTACTGTCCTGAATTTCATAGCCAGCACAATGCCCTTTCCGAAGTTTTGCTGAGTCTCTTAAGTGCCCTTGTTGTAGTCTGTTCTTTTAAAAACCAACAATTTCAGTAGGTTATACATTAAGAAAAACCAAAAACATAATATCAAGGGATGGGACTTGGTCTCGGAGAGCATAATGGTTGTAAAACTAAAAGAAGGAGAAACCATAGTCAACCTTGTCATAGTGTACAGGTCAAATGAGGATGAGAGAGCAGAGGTCAAGGAGGAATTCGTCGAGCTGCTTCAATGGAAAGTGGAAGGGTGCCTAGATGAAATGATCATGCTCGGAGATTTCAATGGCAGAGTTGGAAATGACCATGCTAGATGGGGTGGAGTTATCGGAAGATGTGGAGAGATACTCTTAATAACAATGGAAAGCGACTCCTTGGATTCTGCAGTGAACAGAATCTAATAATTACAAACACAAAGTTCCCCCATAAGCGCATACATTTTTACACTAGATGTGAACCAACAAAGAATGAGAAGTCAGTGATCGACTATGCAATAGTTAGGAGGAGCTCATTCAAGTATGTCCGGGATGCTAGAGTCTGGAGGGGGCCAGAAATTGGAAGTGATTGTTACATCAGGGATTTCTTTCTTGTTGGGTTTTGATTTAGTACAAGGGGCGTTCAGAAAGTAATGCACCACATCGTTTTTCTCAGCTAATAATGAAGATAGAAGCATGAAATTTTGCACACTTCAAATATAAAATGTGCCAATTGTGTGCACCAAATTGCACTACAACCGGCCAAATAATACGGCTGCCCTAAACCGTTGAAATGGAGCGTGTTAGCAACTTGCGTTATAAACAGCGAATTGTGATAGAATTTCTCGTTGCAGAGAAGGAAACTGTTGTGAATATTCACAAGCGTCTATGTGATGTGTATGGAAGTTTTGCAGTCGACAGAAGTACAGTCAGTCGCTGGGTTCAGAGAATCAAAGAATCAGGAAGTGGAGATACGGAGCTGCTTGATCGGCCGCGCTGTGGACGCTCTGCCACAGCCACCAACGCAGAAATGTTGAAATGCGCTGAGGGCATTATTCTTACTGATAGGCAAATCCCTACTCAACAATTGGCCTTAAGCTGTCAGTCAGCAATGGTAGTGCAAATGCAGTTATAAAAACTCTCAGATTTTCTAAGGTTTGCGCAAGATGGGTTCCTCGAAGTCTCACAAATGACCACCGATTGCAAAGGAAAGCAATTTCTTCTGAATTGTTGGAGCGTTTCAATGCTGATGGAGAGAACTTTTTTGGCTAAGATCGTTACAGGTGACGAAACCTGGGCACATCATTTTGAACCTGAGACAAAAAGACAGTCAATGGAGTGGCATCATCCGCAATCACCAAGAAGAAAGAAATTCAAGACAATTCCTTCAGCTGGAAAGGTCATGATCATTGTCTTTTGGGACATTGAAGGTGTGATTCTTGTGGACGTTATGCCAAGAGGAGAGACAATCAATTCGCAAGCTTACATTAAGACATTGAAAAAACTCAATCAACGTTTTCGCAGAGTTCGGCCGCACAAGAATCCAGCAGACCTGCTTCTCCTTCACGACAATGCGCGCCCTCACACAAGTCTGGCAACACGGGAAGCAATCACCAAATTGGGTTAGACTGTACTACCCCATCCACCCTATAGTCCCGATTTGGCACCCTCTGATTTTCATCTATTTGGTCCACTTAAAGATGCACTCCGTGGGACAAGGTTTGAAGATGATGAAGGAGTGATTCATGCAGCGAAGAAATGGCTACATGATCAAGACAAAATCTGGTACGGGCTGGGAGTACATGCACTTGTTTCGCGCTGGCATAAAGCCGTACAAGTTGATGGGGATTATGTTGAATAATACCGATGTTTACATGACATATCCATGTCTATTGTGTATAAATTTCATGCTTTTTGAATAAACAGCTCCTGAGAAAAACGATGTGGTGCATTACTTTCTGAACGCCCCTCGTACTTGCAGGATAAAATACTATAACGTTCATGCATCATGCTGACAAACACGAGTGGACACGGGTATGGTCATCACAGGACATAACTGGCCGAAGAACACAATACATCTTGTAGAGGGTCCACGATAAACTACTTTTGATATTTATTTACTTCAGGAACATTGGCATGGTTGGAGAATCTTTAATGAGATCTCCGCAAAAATACATAAGCATGATCAATCCATAGACAATGCATTCATAGTAGTCAGTCATTAATACATATCGTCTCAATTATTCAGTTCTGGCCGCTGTACTAGAGGTGTGTGCAGAACGGCGACACCCATGTAATGTGGACCAGACGGCGTGAATATAAAAGTACTCGAGTTATACTTATCTGTAAGAGGTGGAACTTCTGTATAAGTTCAGGGCCATCTTAGAAAACATAGTGGCGGCCTTCGTTAGTTATGCCACTTAATATATAATATTTGTCCACAATTCTGGGAGGTTAAGAAAACACGTCTGACTAGGACGACTTGAAGTAACGAAAGGCCACGAATATGAGCCATTAGAATAAATTAGCGCAAACGCGTTACGCCATTGACAACCGGTAACGTATTAAAAAAGCAGCTTTCAATATAAGTTTAAAACCGTGCAAAAAACATGCGTTACCGCAAAGAGACATATTTCCTCAATAGTAATGGCTATAAGCCTGTGTGTGGCAATCATACATAACAAATTAACAAGTGTTCTTTAACAGTGATCACTACCTGCTGACCATGAAAAGAACAACTGAAAGAGTTGCTCAGCCAAGGAACTGCACAGCATCACGCAAGAAACTAAGTAAAGGAACATGATAAATAAGCATTAAGAACTACAAGCTGAGAGAGCCAGAAATTAAGACAAGATATCATGGGCTTATTGTTGCAGCGGTGAGCAACACAGAAGAACAACCTGATGAGTTGGAAACCCTCTGGCTTAAATTCAATGGCATCATAAAGACAGCTGCTGCAGAAGCATGTGGTGAAGTCCGACTTGGGAACAAGAGAAAGAGGACACTTTGGTGGACAGAGAACGTTAAAGAGAAAATATCAGAGAAGAAAATAGCATGGAAAAAATACTTAGGAGCTAAAAACACAGCAGGAAAAACAGAGAAATATAGAGAATATGTGATACTCAGAACAGAACAAAAAAAAACAAGGAGCAATCAGCAAAACAGAAGTCCTGGGAAGAATTTAAAGAAAAGCTAGAAAAAGATGCGCAAGAAAACCAGAAATTGTTCTATAAGACACCAACGAACACGAGGAAGGAAAAACAGTGCCCTCTTAAATTTATAAAGGACAAGCAAGGC
Organism: Oreohelix idahoensis; assembly: GCA_024509875.1. Classification (NCBI taxonomy): domain Eukaryota; kingdom Metazoa; phylum Mollusca; class Gastropoda; order Stylommatophora; family Oreohelicidae; genus Oreohelix; species Oreohelix idahoensis. The sequence goes on along the minus strand of JAMPIV010006125.1, from coordinate 11,422 downwards.
AAACTGCTTATTGCCCCAAAGGAAGTAATGGAAAGATGGAAAGAATATTTTTCAGAACTCCTTGATGGTAAGCATGGTCAAGCATCCGATAAATGATGACCACTATCACAGAAGAGAGCAGCAATGGTGGTGAAGATGACATAAAGATGGAAGAAATGAAGGCAGCACTGGAGAAAATCAAGATGGGCAAAAGCAGCAGGGCAAGATGGTATAACAACATAAATGGTTAAGTACATGTAAGCAGCATGTGATCTATTACTCTTAAGGATCCTACAGTCAGCGTGGTGCAACAAGATCATACCAAAGGATTGGGAGATTCCCATCATAACACCGATTTTTACAAAGGGTCACAATCGACAATGTGGAAACCATAGAGGCACATCCTTTCTCAGTGTCCCTGGTAAAATCTACTCTAGAATCCTAGAGCAGAGACTTGGATGCCTAGCGGAGCTACAATTGGATGAGGTCTAGTGTAGATTCCGAGCAAACCGAAGTACGCAAGACCTAATCTTCACACTCAGACAGCTGGGTGAAAAGGCTATTGAGTATACGAGTGAGATCCATCTCTGTGTCATAGATCTGGAAAAGACGTTTGACAAGGTACCCTGAAGCAAACTTTGGGACTGTTTTGAAGGGAAGAACATTCCAGCACCTCTGATTCATGCTATACAGAGCTTCTACAAATCTTGCAGAAATTATGTGAGGACAGCAAACGATAAATCAGAAGAGTTCATGACCACCACTGGTGTAATACAAGGTGATATCTTGTCATCTTAAGTTTTCACACTAATCATGGACGATATCATCAAGGCATGTACGGAGAGAACAAGAAAGTATTCAGTGGGGTACTGGAAGATGCGACAGGTCTGTATTTCAGAGCTGGCATTTGCTGATGATGTTGCCCTGATTGCTAAATCAGAGGCACATCTCCAATCCAACCTGCAAGTCTGGAAGGAAGAGCTGGAGAAGAGAGGGATGGTCATAAGCAGCTCTTATTCAAAATCCATGGTGATATCACGAGAAGAAAGAAGATTTCAGATTACGCTGGGAGAACAGGTCCTGGAGCAGGTCGACCAATTTAAATACCTCGGAGCTATTATAGACCGAAAGCGAGGCATCAAAGAAGAGTTTGCAGCTCGAAAAGCAGCAGCTGGGAGACTTTTTCAGGCTATAAATCTAATCGAGGATTCCTCAGCAAGAGAGAAGTTGATAATAAAACAAAGATGGCTGTATACCGCTCCACCCATGTCCCCAGTCTTGACATATGGATGCGAGTCATGGGCAATGACTACAACACACAAAAGCCAGGTCCAAAACCTAGAAATGAGGTATCTGAGGAAGGTGGTTGAAATAACAAGAGGAGACATTATTAGACAATCTGTGAAGGACCGTGAACTAGAATGGAACCAGGCCAGGAGGAAGATAGCCGATATGATAGTCTGGCGCTCTCTCTTCCAAACCTCTACACCTCACGGTCGAAAGGGAACGACCAAGTAAGTAAGTAAGTATACATTGAGGCGGCTACTAGACCTCTTGCACCTACCTCAACAGCCATGGAGCTTGCTAAAGAGCTACATAAGCTTGAAGAAAGTAACAGAAGCCAGAAACACGGCAGAAGCAGAATAAATAACTGAAGCAAACATCCTACTCAAAGCTAAAACTGCAAAATATAAAAGAATATTAAATAAAACAACAAAAAACTGCTGGAAGCGAACAACAGAAAATCGCAACCTAGATACAGAACGGAACAAACTGTGGAAACTAGTTAGAGCCTTGAACAATGAATCACCTGATAACAATCATTTAACAATCAAACAAGGTGATACGAGGCTCTAGAAAGGGTTAGAAAACTCCTCATACAAAACAGTTTGCTACAGAGTTCACTGCTGCAAGTGTAAATACAATCTTTGTTGCAGGCTAACTAGGGCCCGTTTACAGTTGTGACTGTCCATGATGTATAGGGAACAAATAGGGAGATGATGGTGATGATGATGACATCGTACTAGTGCTACTGTCTCACTGTTGAAGTCCAACCATATTCCGCTATCACAAAATGTATCTACGACAAACTGGTATGCTTCAGGTTTTTACTACCACAAGCTTACAAACAAAAGAGCGCACAAACCATGTGGAACACAGTAGCCATGTATTAGTGCATTTCTTTTCACTAAATGTAATAACAAAAGTATTTTTTGGTTCACAATATTGTTCTCTGTTTGCTACTTTTATAAGTATAATGGTATTTGTCAAGTAACCTAGTTAATGTGTCAGACATGTAGTTTACTATCTATCCAGGTGTTACGCTTACAAATTATTGTTATTATTATAACACAATATATTTTCTACGAAGCTACATCATCTGTGCATAAATCAGTTACACCGTCATGACCTTGTCTTCTATAATTAACAGCATCAACAAAAGAACAAAAGATGAGAGTCTGACACACAACTTCTGGAACAGATCATTTTGTTTCATTCATTCATTTACCTCCCGTAGGACCATACGTCATCGATAGATTAATGACAAGTTGTCCAGCTTGGTTGCCATGACGTAAGATCTTTCTGTGTCTACTATTCCCGTGTTATTTATGTTTCCTCTTGTTTACGCGTTTTCTTTTTGTTACCTCTTACGTGTTTTACCTAAGGATTCAAGAATAAGGACTACCTTGTGATGCTGTCAACAAATGTCCTTAATCTGTGTATCAACCTTTGTCTGTGACTTCTTCCCGTCTTCTATGTTACTGGTACCTGTATAGTGATGCTGTCAACAAATGTCCTTAATCTGTATATCAACCTTTGTCTGTGACTTCTTCCCGTCTTCTATGTTACTGGTACCTGTCTAATGATGCTGTCAACAAATGTCCTTAATCTGTGTATCAACCTTTGTCTGTGACTTCTTCACGTCTTCTATGTTACTGGTACATGTCTAGTCCTTGTTATCTGTTCTACACTCGACTCTTATCATACTAGTATAATCATCCTGTTCAACCTAATCACTCATTTATGACAAGTTTATCATTTCTTGGTTTTAGGTTTTTGTTGTTCTTCATATTTCATGAGCACAGGATAGAACAGACTTGACGTATGAGGTGAAGATTGATTTTTGAGTTGGCCGTAAAAGATTTTTAAATTTAAATTTGAATTTATTACGTAATGATGTGCTATCTCCTTTTGGTATATGTATTCTTAGCTTCATATCGTTATATGTTCCTCTTCGTGTGTTTATATCACTGCCACGGTATAAGCGTAATTCTAGATGCGGTTGGAGTGTTGAATAAAGCTTCTCTCGACACATAATTTGTTTCGTCAAAAATGAAAATAAATAAAAAGTAAGATTCGACTTCATTGTTACTGACAGTAGGATGATGGGAAGAAAATGTTTTAAGAGGTGAGAGAAGAAAATTGCAGGTGATCAAAGCTGTTTTATCACTAAATTACATTACTAGATTCTTAACAGATTTTTGATTTGCTATGGGACGGTCATACACTATGTGCTCGTGACTAAATACCAGTTTATATTACACGGTTGTCTAGTTATCTACCAGGTAAATATTTATTATTTGTGCTAGCTCGTACAATAGTCCAGTCCTATTAAAATATTTTATACACGTAATAAAATACACATTTATAATACAGTATTTAAGTGATTATAAAACACAGCCCAAAAGAATAAAACATAACTAATTTTACCATTATCATTTTATAAACGGTATTGACATGTTTTTGATATTAAAGTTTATAAACTATTTTAACATCTATTATTTTTTTTTTCATTTAGTAAAGTAATTAACGTTTACTGCTTACTTTACCTACAGTTAACTCCCTTGGTAAACATAACGCTAAAAATAAAAGCTTGTATTCGAATGTATACTGACGTCATTATTACACATATTCAGCTGTTTGTTTCTAATACATTGACACTTAAGTGCCCAATTATTAATGTATTGAATAGAGGATATTTAAGTCTGGCTTTCAATTTGAAAGCTGTCACCTGGTCTTAGTTGACACAGACTACAGCAACGGAGTCTCAAGTAATCCAGACTGAAGTAACCATGAAAAACGTTTATCTGTCCAAGTATATATTCTGTTGTATGTAATGTTTCTTGTTATCGGTGTTTTTCTGTAGAGTTTCGTGCTGTCAGTGTGAGTGTGTGTGTGTGCGTGTGTGTGTGCGCGTGTGTGTTTGTGTGTGTGTGAGTGTCTCTGTGTGTGTGTGGTGTTCTTTGTATGTTATATAATGTTTATAAAATTTAGAGCTTTGTCAATGGAAAAGTTGAAACAAAAAAAACTCAAACACTCACTGTCGGCTTTAATAAATTCTGTTATTTAAAATGTTATTACAATGTTTAAACCAGTTTCACATAAGATCCAACTTGGATAAAAAGTAACGGCGCTTGACTTGAGCAACACGTCTAATTACGAGATCTCGTTTGTTCAAAGTGCATCCATTAGTCCATTTTTGTGTGCTCGTTTTAGATACCAGCTTATATCAGCTTTTTTTAGTAGCCAACAACCTGGAAACATCGAAAGGAACATCATGACAAATGTAATTGAGGGTTATCAACTCAAGAACGAAGCAAATTTGATAATATTGTGTATCCTAGAGATGGGCATTTCGGTGGCATTTCCTGACAGAGATATCCTTTGCAAATATTTAAAAAAAAAGTTGACGTATAGGCCTATTACCAGCTCAGCAGAATTAAACAAGTGGTATTTTTCAGACTTGACAAAGGCCACAACAGATTGGGATACCATCTGTTCAACAAGCTAAATATAGAAACTACTGATGCGTGTAACTGTGGCACTGATAAAATGACAGCTGAACATCTGCTTCAAAGATGCTCAACATATGAAAAACATATAAAGTGCATATGGCCGTTCCTGGAAAAAAAAGCTGACTACTACTTTCTTTGAACATATTCAAGTTGACGCCTGAAAGTGAACATATTCAAGTTGACGCCTGAAAGTGACCGAAGAAGAAGAAATCTTTTATGGTTTGGTTTTGGCAGGGGAGCTGGACTGTGACAGGTGTCTGACATAATATACTTTATGATGTAAAGTGTTAGTGCATCGAACTGAAGCATGGAAAGCATATACGTGGACCAAGTGTTAGTGCATCGAACTGAAGCATGGAAATTATATACGTGAACCAAGTGTTAGTGCATCGAACTGAAGCATGGAAAGCATATACGTGAACCAAGTGTTAGTGCATCGAACTGAAGCATGGAAATTATATACGTGAACCAAGTGTTAGTGCATCGAACTGAAGCATGGAAATTATATACGTGAACCAAGTGTTAGCGCATCAAACTGAAGCATGGAAAGCATATACGTGGACCAAGTGTTAGTGCATCGAACTGAAGCATGGAAATTATATACGTGAACCAAGTGTTAGTGCATCAAACTGAAGCATGGAAAGCATATACGTGAACCAAGTGTTAGTACATCGAACTGAAGCATGGAAAGTATATACGTGAACCAAGTGTTAGTGCATCGAACTGAAGCATGGAAAGTATATACGTGAACCAAGTGTTAGTGCATCGAACTGAAGCATGGAAAGCATATACGTGAACCAAGTGGATACAAAAGCACCCCATTAGAGTTGAGGTTTTACAGAAAAGGAAAGGAAAGGACATCTCATAGAATTGCTCATGATATCCCGAGGTATGCTAGCAAGGGCAGACATTACCATTACGCAAACAAGACAGTCGCCTTGGGCGGCGAAATCAAGTAAAATGTTTAAAAAATGATGTAACGAAAAATCTCGTAATTTGAGAATAAAAACATATTTGATTCTGTGGCACTGTTAAGTCAATTTAGCACCCCATGGCAGGTGCAGACTGGAAATAAGGAACATGTGAGGTGCCAACTAAGTGTTCTACTTATCGCAACTTCTTTCGCACTCGATAACATTCTAAGTTTATAATCAAACTATATAGTCTTCTGTGCATGTATGTTTGTATGACACGAAGCGTATTAAGGCAATTTAATTTTTTCTAAATGCGCTGGAGCTACTGGGAAAGTGCTCTGTCGACAACTTCAGCTAATGACAAGTGTAAAAATGGATACAGAAGAAGAGGTAGGGGAGAGAAGAGAACGGAAAGAAAGAGAAGAGATGACAAAAGGAGACATAAGAATAAAACTGACAGGCGTATTTATACGTGTAGGTTATTGGAACTGTCTGAGCGCCAATCAACGTGTGACTATAATATAAAAAAGTGGTATACAAATTTGATATCATAATGCTCCAAGAAACAAACTTAAAAGAGCAGGTCAGCATTAATTACCCAGGCTACAAATGTCTAACAAATCCAAGTGGGCCAGGTAGATGAGGGCAAGCAACACATGTAAAGAACGAGCTACCTCATAACTGGTTGGATACCAGTGCCCATGACAATGAAGACGTGGAATTGCAAGGAACCACATTGAATATTGATGGCCAGAAATGGTAAGTCTTCAATTTATATGCCCACGTAGATCATCTTCCAGAAGATAGTAACTGACCTTTCCTAGCTAGGATTGTTAGAGGAACCTATCAAAAGGTGTTTAATTGCTGATGATTTTAGCGCTAGATGTAAGGAGTAGGGACAAGTAACTGGCAATAACTAGGGTATGGTTATCTTAAATGATGGCCTCCCGATAAGACTGCGACTAAACCAAGGTACACAGATGGTATCATGAGATGTCAGTGATTTAGCATTTTGTTGTGAGGACTGTGAGTTCTGAACACCAGGTACGTTGTTTCAGTAAAACTTCTAGACGAAGTAGTGAATAATAATAAACATGTGATAGACAGAAGTCAGCGTAGTAGAAAGAATAAAATTTTGTAAACTTGTCCATCCCTGGCAGTTAGCCCAGTTGCATACTGAGACACCAAAGTGACATTTTGTTTTACAACTAACAGAGATAGAAGAGATGTTGTTGAAGAATAAAAACGACAGTAAGGAAAGTATGAATAACATGCAGTAGTTCTGAACTTGATGCCAGACCACAACTAGAGAATATAAGCGAGAGAGTGAGATGCAGGATATGTTTTGAATCATACCAGATAGCCAGTCAGAGTATGTGGAAGGCTGGTTGATGACAATTTTGCCAACAATTTTCTTCAAGTTCAAGTTTTGTTTCTCCTGTAAATAAAGAACTAAGGAGATGTCTCAAGGTACGGCGAATACACCGCATACATTACTCGCAATCATTTAATATGGTAGGCAAGTGTGCCTAGAATTAAATATAAAACTTCTGGTCGCTAAAGATTGTTGTAGTTCATAATAGTCATTAAAAAAAATTAAGGTATTAGCGACTTGTTTTTTGTTGCACGCCCCTTTCAACCATCTACCATATACATGGAGCTGTTAGTTATATAAGGAAGCGTTTTATTTATTGTAATATGTTTTTGTTTGTATTTATTTTATGATTTATACTATATTATCTCTAGTAGGTATTTCTCAATTTGTAGTTATAGTTCAATATGGTTTTATTATCCAAAAATTTATATTGCATAAACTGTTGTGCATTTAATGTTCATTGGAGGATTATTTAGTCAATCCGTATTTGTCAGGGAAGGGAGGGGGGGGGGGATCTTCCACCACTGTAGACTGGCTCGCATCCTTATTTATTTATTGATTCTTTTATATGTTGGCTTTTGTTTTTGTAATATAGTGTTTTATTAACTTTTGTATTTCTGATGGGGGTCTTAGTGCCTAAGAGAATTTCTACACTCATTTCTACCTTATAATTACTACAGTATGTCTTAATGTTTTGCCTCTGCTGGTCATATTATTTGCAGTCCACTAGAAAGTGTCTAATTGTGTTTGGTTCTTGACACTCTTCACATGTGGGTTCCTCTATCATTAAATATCCAGTTCCAAGCTTGAGCTTTTCAATTTTTTTATTAATTAGTATTTTTAGTTCATCGTACTTGCCATTTTTTAATTTGTTTTTTTTTTCAGCATGTTATATGAGAGTCTTCCTTTTTTGCTTTGGTCCCATGCTATTATCCGCTCTGTAGTTATTGCTGTGGTAATTAAGCTCTTAATGTTGAACTTCACTAAGCCTACTTCAATTTTGTTATTGCTAGTTCTTCCCCCTTTGGCTTATTTGTATGCAAGCTCATTTCCTGCTATCCCAACATGTGCTGGTATCCATGTTAATGTGAAACTGCAAAAGCTTTTAGAAATGCCATTAATTCTGTTGTACTGATGGATGTATTACATGTTACTTTATGTCTATTATAAATTTTCAATTGTGGTATTACTAATTCCTGCTCCTAATTGTCCTTCTTCATCTTTTGACCTATCTGTATATATAGTTAGGCTATTATGTATATACTGTTCTACGTATATACTCTAGTGTTTTCCTTTTTGTTGAGATTATGTCTTTAGATTTGCTTATGACCTTTGGTAAGTGGGAGTCAGTTTCTGGCACTTTTAGTTACCATGGTGGGTTCTTTGCGTTTTACTGAACACTAGTATTTGTCATGGTAAATAGTTTTGAATGATGATAAACTTCTCCCATTGTTTTCCACAATGACGGGTACCTATTATATTCTAATGGAATGTGGCCTATGAATTGGTTACCCCTATCAAATGTTTTGTGTGCAGGGTGTGTTGGATCTTTTGCCACTTTTGCCAAGTAATTGAATCTTAGCTCTTTTCTCCTTAGCTCCAGCGGTATAATGCCTAGCTCTACGTCTAACGCCTCTACTGATGTTCTCTTTGAAGCACCTCCTATTATTGACAGTACCTGTTTTTTGGACTGTCTAGTTTTTTTTTCTTATTGCTCAGAGCGGCTGATGCATAGAACACTCTGGCATAGTCAACTTTACTCATAATAAATGATTTATAGAAGGTAATCATTGTCTTATTGCAGGCTCCTTACCCACTTTCTTTCATATATTTTAGCATTTTAATAAGTCTCCTGCTG